>WAAG01062213.1:2138-14477 GCA_013390105.1 Tichodroma muraria
TAAAACAGGCCTCTCCGCCATGAGAACATACTACTGGCTCACATTCACCTTCAATCCAACAGGATGCTGAGTTCCTGATCTGCAAAGCCACCTCCTAGCCATTATTCTGCAGCCTGTCCAGATGATTGGGATTATTCCTCTCCAGAGGGTGGGCCTCACATATCTCATTGTTGGACTCCATGAGCCACCTCTTTGCTCAGTTTTCCAGCCTGCCCCTTCTAACAGGCAGTACATTTACCTGGTTACCTTTCCATTGCCTGAGAAGTTTTTGAGGATGCACTCTGCCCCATCATCCAGGCTATTAGCAAAAATCTTAAAGGATATTGATCATGGTATGAGTCCCTGAGGTGCACCATTAGTCACTGCCACCAGCAGGACTTTTTGTTACTCATAACATCACTCTAGACCCATTGTTTCATTAGATCTCAACTAATTTATCCACTCCCTCAGTTCCTCTAGGAGTATTTTATGGGAGGTAATGTTGGAAGCCTTGTTTAAAGTCAAGGAAACAGCCCTTTTTCTCTCCTTCTCCATTAAGCCTTTTCATTGTAGAAGCTATCAGGCTAGACAGCAATGGCTTTTCCTTTTTAAATCTATGGTGACTACTCACAGTCACTATACTATGAGTGCATACTACTCGAGTTTCTTCTCCATGCATTTGGAAATGGCTTCCTGAAATATATGCTCCATCATCTTCCAATAGATAAGTGTGAGGCTGGTAGGCTGTAGATCCTGTAGTTCCCAGGATCTTCCTTTTTTCCCTTCTTGATAAAGGAATGACATCTGTTTTCTTCCAGTCCTGAGGAACCTCTCCCTATCACCACAACATTCCAGAGTTAATCAAGAGAGGTTCTGCAATGACACCAGCTTGCTCCCTTAGCTCTTACAGATTTTTTCCTCCTGTCAAAGCTGTAGCTTGTGTTTTTGGAAATATAAATACATAAATAAATAAATAAACCACAGCAAAACAGGAGTTTGCTCCAACATGTTTCTTCAAGCTGCTGGAATCTACATTGGCAGAGGAACACATCAGCACCAATGAGAAATTTGTGACTACAGTTCCATGGGTATGTCTGAATAATGTAAAACCCCTAGATTTCACATGGCTCAGCTATCAGCATCCACAGTGGAAGTGCAGAATAGACACATAAATGTTTGCAACAGAGACGAAGCTTCACAGGGTCAATCATAAATTGCATAAACCAGCACAAACCAGCTGTAAAATCCAGAGTTCAATATATTGCAATTGCAGGACATGACAAAAGATGCTGCAGTGAGTATTTAAATAGAGGAGACCAGGTTTTCACATTATGATTGTAAAGAAAATATTCACACAAAACCAGAGAAAGCATAAAGTATGATGGCTGTGGGTGGTTAGGAAGGTGTGGGTAAAACTAGTTGAAAGCAACCCTGCAGCCTGGACAGCCAGGGTCAACCACCAGACTCTGGGTTTGATGCTGTTTGTTTAGGTTTCCACCTCTGGGCAGCCCACCCCAGGCAACATCCCTCCTCTGCCTCAAAAGGTTAATTTCAGTGTCTGTGGTAGAGACAAGTTCAGGGTGCAAGCACAGACTATCTAGCCAGCACAGGGACTGGCAGGTAGCTGAGGGGTTGAGGCAGTGGTGGCACAGCCCAGCCGTTGAGCTCAGATAGAGTTGGAAGTCCAAGCTTTCAAAACCACAGCAGGAAGTCTTGCCTCTACATGAGGGTAATAAACTGGTACGAACGTGTGCCGCCTCCAACATGGCCATGGATGCACTGGCCACATCCACAGCAAGCCCTCTGTTCTGTGTGCCAGTTCTGTCACATTAACTCAGCCTGTGTAGCCATGGCAACACGCGTGAAAAACATGCTGTTGGCGGGTCCAGATCCAGCTCCGCTGAGCTCAGCTCTGGTGTGCGTGTCAGTGGGGAGCAAACCCTTAATGAGGCCCCTTAATTTTGTTCATCAGGAACACCTCTGCTCACAGACTGTCAATTCAAAAGGTCTTGGGAAAAAACCTTCAGAATCAAGAAGAACAGGAAAAGGGGAGAAAAAAAAGAAAAACAGGCAAACATCTTCAGCCAAATAGGAAGATTTCAGGCAAGTACCAAAACGCTTTGCTTTCTATTAGGAGACACCAGTGCTGTGTGGCTGTCCAGCTGCATGGTTTGCAGCTCCTGATCATCCAGCACTTGTGCTTGTGATCAGCAGAATCATCCTGTCCTGGCAGGGACTCATAGCCATGGCTTCCAGCAGCACCCATCCTCTCCAGAGCCCGAATGTGACAGATTCTGCATTGGGACAGACGAGTAATAAAGGAGGGACAATAATCTGATAGGAGGAATGACTTCAAATGAGAGAGACAATGCTGGTCATGGCAAGGGTATGGGAAGTGGGAAGGAAGGTGTGGAAAACCACAAAATTCATCAAACCTGTATTTGTCTCACTGGAAGTATTCTTTTTATATAATGTCCTGGAACGCAGTTGTCACCCACTTTTGCAACCACCACCATGTTACCTCTCATTTTTTTTCCCCAGCTCTCCTATCCTACCTCACTTGGAATGCCATCCATTTCTTCCCATCAGCAAGAGTTACAGTAAATAGACTCATTTGTGCGCAATTGGAGCTGAAAGAAGGTGACAATATAACTAAGATTTTTAATTCTATGCCTGAACAGTTGTCCAGAACTCGTAATAATGAGCTGCAATGAAGGATATATAGCCCTTACTTTCCTTTGTTTCATATAATTGTTCACTTTGGCCAACTACATTTGTCATTTAATTTGAATCCTTGTTCATTGATGCTCTGCCTTTCCATCTGTTCCCTGGGGCTGCAGGAGTATCAGCAGTGCAGGAACATATGAATGGTGAACACGGATACTAAGCAGCACTCCTGGTTGCACGCCATGGCTGATGCCTTTTGCACATGTACAAGGGAGGGAGCACATTGCTGGAGTAGTTGAGGAGTGAGATAATGGAGAAATAGGGAAGAAGGGGAAGACTTATGTCACAGTATCTAAGACATATCAGTTACTCTCAATGTGCCTGATTGGACTTGTGGACCTGCACATACCCTTGCCGTTGTTGATACCCAAACTAGAAGAATGATTATCACAAAGTATCAGAAATACTTCTTCACAGGTTTTTTCCTTTAAAAAATGAACAACTTTGGTAATTGCCCAGTTAGTCTGCTGGCTGTTTCTATGATTTTGTATTCCATAACTGATATGACATATGTGGCTGAGGTACTACACTGGGTGAACAGGGCAGCCTCATCAACAGCAACACCACCAGAAGGCAGACCTTTGAGGCAAGAAGTCAAAAACCTCTCCAACTACGACTTCTTTAGAAGGAAGAAGCAGGACATGACAATTGTTTTTTACTGCTGGTAATGAAAAAATAACAAGGTCTGCCTTCTCCTCACTGACTGGACTACTGAGTCCCATTGGTGCCAGCAGAAAACTTCATGCCTGCTTCTGACTTTGGAGAGACAGATACAGGAGCTGTTGCCACACATTGGTTCAACCTTCTCCCCAGATAAATCAGCTCACAGGCCCACACCCCACTCCTCTCAAATGCACAGGGGTATTGTCCAACCCATTATACTTATACTTAGTCTTGGGCTTTTTGGTTCCTGGGAACTGGCCCAGCAGTACATCTTACCCTTTCCTCCTGGCCTAGTCCCAAGCATTTGCTTTCCATCAAGATGTCCAGACAAGGGCCCCACAGGCTCTAGAATTTTAGGTCTTTTGGGTTCGTATAAATCAAATATCTCACCCTTTTTAGGGGTTTCAGAGTAACTTTTCTATTAGCCAAGGTTTAAAGAGCCATAAATTCACTGAGTCTAAGTCACTCTTACGGAACCTGCATTGAGCTGGAATTTTATTCAGAGGAATTTAATTTAGAGAAATATTATCAAGGAAAAGTGAGCATGTCTAGGTTACAAAGGAAGTGTCTTAGTTTGGAAGACAGGTATCTGCCAGGGAAAAACAGGAGCCCCTTTCTGGGAATGGAGAATGCAAGCCCTCCCCCTCCGAATTGTTACAATCCCGGAATTGAAAGGACTCTCAGGCAAAGATGTAAGGGGATGGGAATAACAGTTCTTTACTACTGCATGTAACTACTGCATATACTGCATATAACAAGATAAACAAAATAACAACAATAACTATGGTGTTAATAACAAAAGAGAATCAGGGCACAGTGAATCTTTTTACCACAGGCACCTCTTTTGGTGCAGTCACTGTCACAGGCGGCCGGGGTGAGCAGAAAGCCCAGGGTGTCACAGCACGGGATGTGTCAGGAGCTCGGTGGCCGCAGCTGGAGCTGTGGAAGGGTCCCGGCAGCAGCAGGGGGTGCGGGACCCGGCGTGGGGAAACCAGAGCAGGAGCGAAGGAACAGCGGGCGCGGGCACCGCGGCAGCGCAGCTCCAGCAAAGCAGGGAGAGAGCAGGATCCGAATTCCCGGGCACACACGAACAGACGGTGCTGGGTCACTCCGAGCTGGACTCCAGTGGTGCCGGTGGAAAAGTCTCCCCGCAGAGTCAGAGAGCAACAACAGCCTCGCTATCCCCTCCAAGAGAGCAGCTCTCCCCGCCAGAAGCGCAGGAGTCCAATCCCTACCCCCCCACACCCCAACCGATACCACCACTCCCCTGGGGTTTTTGGCCGTTTCCTTTGTCTTTCCTGAGCACCTCTAAGTACCCAATAATTAGTTCCCTAGCAATGTATGGGAGAAAATTCTGTAAGAAAGAAACTCAACCCCCAACAGGAAGAAACAAGAAGCAGGAATTAGTGAACAATAAACCATCGCATGCATTTGTAAAGTTTCAGCAGAAACCTGCAGCAACTTTGCAGAAACTGAATCACTCCATGTACTGCAACAATAGCTACAAGAAGTACTGGAAGAATGTTATGCAACACTAGCTTTGACTTATCACATAACTTATCACATAACACCAGTAAGACCCTTCAGAGAGACTACTTTGGCAAGTAATTTGCCCACCCTGACCTGCCTGTAATCTGTGATAGCACTCTCATTGTTTCAGTCCTGAGGGGACTGGAAAAAAAGACAGAAAAAATTCTTCTGAACAAAAAAAAAAAAAATTTTAAAAAGTTGGTCCTACATAGGACAATCAAACACTGACAATTCACATAATGGGTAAGTAGAAATGTTTCTGGACATCTGCTCCTTTGTTATGTCCTTCATTATGTCTGGGTATGGCATTCTCCCCTATCCTACTTGCACCTAATCCTTAGCTTTAGAATAAAATTTCTTCCAGGGTCATAGAGCTATGTTCTACGTAAATTCCTGTTTTGGTTATCTCCTTGTCCTAGGCATTGTGCAAGGTTTTCCTGAAGTACAGAAAGCCTGTATGCAGTGTCTTGCACAAGCTCAACAAAATCTGGCAAGCAAGGGGAGACGTGACACTCAGGAGATCTAACTTCACACAGTCATGCCAAAAAACAGCTCATCCCCAAGCTGATGGTAGAGAAAGTTAGGTACCTAGGAATAACAGTAATACACTCAAAACCTTACACTCAAATCTGCAGAATTAGCTGCTAGTTATCACAGGCATCATTCCCAATGTCAGTTAGGGACTTGTTTGGATGTGCCAGTGGCTTTGCTTTAAAACTGGGCTTAGCTTTGAAGAAACAGGGGTAAAACCCAAGGGACTCCAGCTTTCCACAACAAAATAACCCTAGAGTACTCTACACATCAATCTCAACATGCCAAAAATATAATTACAGTCCCCAACACCCTACTTCTTCTTCTTCCCAACTAGCATTTTTAGGGGAGCAAGCATCTCCTGGGCAAGTGTGTGCTTTTGTTAAGGGGAGTTTTAGTTTTGATCTGAAGGCTTGGCTCAGCTTTTGTGAGAGACTTCACTTCAAATCTGTGCAGCTTCTTTTCCTAAGCTGGAACACCACAGTTTGGGGAATGTGAGCCTGTGGTCTTACTATAATACTTCCCTTGGGCTGTCAGTTTCTTTCCCATTATGTTTTTATATAAGGGAAACCCCACAAGCTGTCCATGCAAAATCATGGGCCAGTAGAGGCAAGCACCCCACTGATGCCACCAACAGCTGTTCCAGGTGGTGGCTGGGAAAGGATGTGGACAGAAAATACCATTGGCTACAGATGCCAAGATGTTTAACATCACTTTACAGCAAACTTCAGTACTGATGTTTATGGCCACACACAGTGAACAGATCCATTGCTACACTTCCCATTGCAGTTCAAGTCTCCGGCCACACAATCCCAGCATCTGTCAGAGCATTTCAATCAGCAGTCTATGGCACCAACATTTCATTGAGGCACAGAACAGTGAGCTCAAGACTTTGATTAATGACAGGGAGGACAACCCAGGAGCAACAGTAAAAGACCTTCACAGTCACACACCTGTTATGAGCCTGAGACCAGGTGCACCATTTAAACCTATGGCATGCAAGCCAGCTCACAGGTTGCCCCCATGGCTGATGAGCTGGAGAGAGACTTTGGACAAGGGCATGAAGGGACAAGGGGGAATAGCTTCATATAGGCAGAGGGCAGGATTAGATGGTATATTAGGAAGAAATTCTTCCCTGTGAGAGTGGTGATAGATGGCACAGGCTGAGCAGAGGTGTGGCTTACTCATCCCTAGAAGTCTTCAAGACCAAGTTGGACAAGGCTGGAGCAACCTGGTCTAGCAGGAAGCATCCCTGTGCACGGTAGGGGTGGTGTACAGTCTCTTAAGTCCCTAAGAGAAGGCAGCACAGCATGCAAGGCATGACACACAGACAAGGTTTCTACTACCACGAGTTAGTAGGGCCTTTCCTGTAGTTTAGACATTTACCAAGCAGTAGCAGAGATAGCATTCTGCATACTCTCTTTCCGGAGGAATTCCATCAGTTTTGTTACTGTCATTCTGCTCCCCTCTGGATGAGTCAGAGTCAGGGCTCTGCTGGGTATCCTTACAGGTCTGGGAGACACACCCACACAAGTATTTGGAATCCTTGGTGTTCAGCAGACACAGGCGTTTGCACACTGTCTGACCAAAACTTTCATGCCAAATGTCTACTTAAGCCTTTGCTTTTTCCCATTTCCTAGCCTCATTCTTGAAACTTGTGGCAGGAGCTTTTGTATGTGTTCCTGTGCCCTTGAATCCATTAACTGCAGCAAAGTGATTAATTATTTTAGCCTCTTTATGGCATCACTGTTAACATACTGCACCTTCAGACTTCCAGTCACATAAATGATAGTCTTTGAATAAGGAACACATGTGTTACTGAACTATTTATATTCAGAGCTGTCTGGAGCAGGAAAAGATTCAAGTGGGCATAAGAAAGCAACAAAAGTTAATGATTCAGAGATAAAATACTATGTTTTAATCTAGAGGGTGTGTGACAAATCCAAGAAATTAGAAGTTAAAAGGATACATGACTAAGGTGAGAGCCTCAGGAGACATCTTCAGCTGCTGTAAAATTAGCGCCATCTGGGATGAAGTTTTGCTGTAGCTAAAATGGAGGAAATGTAGAACCTCACTGTGGCCACAGCATATAACCTCATACCTGCCTTGTAGGGGGACCCAGAGGTATCAGAGGCTGTTAACTGCCTCTGCCCCTTACAGTCATGAAGGGGGATTACCATGCAGGAGGTCCTCCCTTGATCACGGCAGACCCAGGGGTGCCCCAAAAGGACTCAACACCACAGGAGAACACCAAGGGGTCCATGCCCTGGACCTCTGACTTGGCATGGGGCTATCTTGCCACTTCGACCTGTTTGGGGTTTTCTATCTCCACCTGTTAATGCCAAACTGTCAATCTTGATGGCAATTAAATTCTTATATCCAAAAGAATTCTCTTCTGTGTGCATGTCCACTTGCACATTTTCCTCTCACTTGCTGCCAGGGCTCTCATATCATGCACATAGGACACACACCTTCAGTCTCCTGGAAACCCCAGCACATTCTCCTGACCCTCAACTGGGTCTGCAGCTCCCCACGAGATACATAGATCAGGACCTCTCTGCCAGATCAGCATATGGGCATAGTGGGACAGTTACGCATGTAAATGCCAGAACTGGAGATTGTACGTGAGATCCTCCCCTCCCTGCGACTACCCTATTCCCTCCCTGCATCCTGAATCCAGGAACCATTAACATCCAGGGCATCCTCTGGGTACTCAGCTCCACCCCCTGCCGCTAGGGTGGTCAGTCAGCTTTGTGTTGGGGGACAGACAATGGTACAATATAAAAATAAGGTGAACTTGGGTGTCTTAGAAGGCTTTATCTCTTTGTCCAGTTCCACTATAAAAGGGGGAGTTGGAAAGGACTCTTTTTGATACATTTCTCGGACAAAAGTAAAGCGCAAGTGCAGCAATATTATATCTGAGAACCGTTTATTGATAAAAAAGGTGTTTCTACTACAGGGAGATAGGAAAAGCAGTAAAGAGGGGCAAAGAGAGATAGAGACAAAAACAGAAGAAAGGGAGAGCGTTACCACAAAAAACCCAGCACTTCGTCAGCATCAGCTTAGCAGGCGGAGCGTGCGTCCTGCGAACTGCAGTGTGTTTGCATAGCTTCCGTGCCGGGCTCGGCGCAATTTCCAAACAGCAGCAGGCTGCGTGTTCTTTTCGTCGGCGGGGAACAGGTTATCTTGGCATGGGCAATCAGGGAGCAAGCAGCTGCAGGCTCCCAGTGTCGGGAGCTGGCGGCTGTGGGCACGACCAAGTGCAAGGCGCCGGCGGCAGGCTGGTCGCCACGGGCTAGTGCTTCAGCAGGCGGGCAGCGCAGGACACACAGCAGCGGTGGAGGTGGTCGCGGCTGGATGCAAGCGGGCTCGTACTGCAATCGACAGCTGTGGCGGTGGCTGCGGGCTCTGCTGGGTGTAGGCCGCTG
The DNA here is from genome assembly GCA_013390105.1 of Tichodroma muraria. NCBI lineage: Eukaryota > Metazoa > Chordata > Aves > Passeriformes > Sittidae > Tichodroma > Tichodroma muraria. Next base: position 10,997 of record WAAG01062213.1, read on the forward strand.
GCGGCGACAGGCGGCTGTGCCCGGGAAGCACAACGGGGGCGGCTGGCTGTAGCACTGCCCGCTTCGTTGGGGAGGCAGTGGAACACGACGTCGTCGCAATGACAAGCTGGTTTGCAGAAACGGTAAAGCACGGAAGCAGGACCAGAGGAAGGACAAAGCAAGGGGGAAAGGGGGCCCGAGTAGACCCTACAACTGAGCCCCCGCTCCCTCCCATCAACCCAAAGGAAAACAGCTCCTGTTTTATCGCAGTTTGCTGCTTTTATGTCCTAACGTTCCTCCCACAGCTTGATTTCCCCGGCATTCTTTGCGGGCATCCGGGTATTTGCCCCACCGGCAAGTGGAGGCGGATCACTCAAGTCTGATCATAGAGGCTTTCTCTGCCCTGACTGGCTGCTAGGACAAGCCTCCCTGGGGACGGGGCTGCAAGTACATATTCCTTTACAGGAATATAACATATGTTGAGGCATGAATAAAAATCAGATTGGTCTCTCTCACTCTTCCTGAAAAATGCTGTAATGAAGTAAGTCAAGGTACAATTGGATTCAGAGTAGTGACGGAGACTATCTCTCCTTGAGCTTGAAGGATGTTGATTTTGTGATAGTGAAGCGATATATTTCTAAAAGTTATAGTTATGAGATATCATCTGCAATTTAAAGCTGAAAAGGGATTCCACTGTTACTCTTGATTTTCTATGCTCTTTTATGTCCAAGGGTAAACCCAGCCTCCAAAATACCACTGTGTGAGACCTATGGAAGGGCTCTGAGATGAAACTTAGTTGCTGAACCGTCCTTACATTCAATCTCTGCACCAAGTTACAGTAGCTATCACAATCCCATAATTTTGCATATAAAAGGCCCTGTCCAGGACAGGTTTGGAGTTAGTCTTCCTGTTCCTCTGTCATTTCCTAAGGAAAGGTGAATAATTAGAAGCTGCCTCCTGCTGCTGCACAGTTCATGTTTCTCCCTTCTTGCACTAACATTCCAACCAATAGTAAAATAGTAAAACTGGTTTTTTACAGAGGAAAATACACTGAATACTGAGATACAGAATGCTCTCTAAAGAAAAAGGGAAAAAAAAGGAATATTCTCCTTTTCTCAGTGCCTTTTTTTTTCTAACAGCTTATACCTTGTGTATTAAATACAAAAAGCCCCTCTGAATTATGTAAAAGTCTGTAGCTTTAGCATCATGTATGTCCTATCCAGCTGTAAAAACAGGAAGCCGGAGAGGATTCTTTTTAATAGATTTCTCAGATGAAAATGAAGCGCGAATGCAGTAATATTATATCTGAGAATTGTTTATTGATAAAAAAGAGTGAGTGTTCTCACCGAAGGGGGATAGAAAAGAGAGCAGAGATAAAAAAAAAGAGACAGAAACGGAAGACGGACGATGTTACCGCAAGAATCCCAGGCGCTCTGTCAGCATCTGCTCAGCAGATGGAGCGTGTGTGCTGCAAGCCATGGCGGGTGCACGAGGCTTTTGTGAGTGGCTGGACACAATTTCCAAGCAGCAGCAGCAGGCTGCGTGTCTCTGCCATTGGCAAAGCACAAGCTGTCGTGGCTGTGGACACACTGCAGAAGCAGCTGCGTGTTCTCAGGATTGGGACACAGTGGCTGTAGGCAGCCATGGCTGCACCTGCAACAGGAGAAACACAGTGGCGGGTCATGGTCACGTAGGTAGTGCCTGCCCCGTCGGGGAAGCAGCAGAGCACCAGGTTGTTTCAGTGATGAGTTGCCTTGCAGAAACAGTGAAGAGGGACAAAACAGATGAACACAGGGAAACAGGACAACAGGGACGAAAAGGTGAGGGGAGGAGGAGGGCCAAGTTGACCCTCTGAGCAACCCCGTTACGCCTCCGAGAGTCCCAAAACAAAATGGCCCCAGTTGAGTAGCATTTAAGAGCTTTTTATCTGCTAAAGCCCCACTCACAGCTGTACTTCGTGGGCATTTTTTCCCGGGCATCCGGGACTCTGGTCTGCTGACCAATGGGGAGTCGCTCACAACCCGATCGTGGAAGCTTTCTCTCCCCTGATTGGCTGACAGGTAAAGTCCCCCTGGAAACAGGACCACCTGCACATGTGCAGCCCCTATCGGAATGCTTCACCTCATGTATAATATATGTTGAGGAATAAATAAAAATCACGTTAGTCTCTCTCAATGTAACACCTGAAATATGACAATATGCTGCTCTATAGCAATATCACACTATGATTAAATCACTTTTTAAATGACCTTCTTTTATCTACCTTCTTTCTCTCACTGAGGCTTAACCACTTCAGGACATAAGCTAAACATATCTGGATTTCTTACTTTATGTCCTTGCAATTAATGGAAAAATCATGGTGTTTTCATTTCTCCCTTTTTACCCCTGAAAACCACTTATAAAAAATGAGGTTTTGTAACATAATCCTCAAATCCACTTAGAGAAAGAAATTACTTGCATTTTGTATGTACCACACAATATAATTAAATCAAAAATCAGTTGCTGGAGTACAACTAATGAGTGTCCTTTTACACAAAATGCAAGAGTTAGGCAGCACACAGGCAGATGCTGTTAATTAAGGCCCACCATGGTCCTCCCAGACAGCACTTAGGTCTTCAGCTATGGAGATCAGCAGCATGGATACCTTTTCCTACCATAATAAATTAATGGGAGTCTCACATCTGACATAAAGCACAGCATAATTTGGTCTAAATTTACCTGTCATAAAAAAAGGCACTACCTGGCTCAAGACAGCAGACAAAACAGAGTATGTCTTGGTAAGCATTTCTGATGGCTTAAGGAGCTAATGCTCTTATTCTGCAAAATGACAGAAGCCCACAAAAGCAAATCTTGAGACTTAGGCAAAGTGTTTCTTGGGCAGCTGGGATTAGTCTTCTGCCTCACCTCCCCTCCTCCCAGTTTGGGAAAGACTTTAACAATGCAGAAATAAAAATTAAGAAACTGATGAGAGGGTATAGTGAGAAGGTGCACAAGGAGCTGTGAGAGAGCATGACCAGAACAGCTGACCCAAACTGGCCAAAGGAACATTCTACACCATAGAGTTTCCTATCTTGTGTCTATAAACAGGGGGAAGTTGGCCAGGAGGCAATGATTACTTCGTTGGGGACAGGCTGGGAATCAGATAGTGTTAGGTCAACAATTGTATTGGGCATCACTTGTTTCTCTTGGGTTTTAGTCCTTTCTCACTTGCTCTCCTTTTTGTTACTATTATTATAATTATTATAAGTAGCATTACTAGAATTATATTTTAGTTTGTTTCAATTACTAAATTTTTCTTAACTCACAAAGTTCACTGTTGCTTTCTGATTCTCCTCCCCACTGGGAATGTGATGGAGAGTGTGAGCAAGCGGCCGTGGGATACTTACCTGGTGGCTGTGGAGGATTAAAGCATGACAACATCCTGTACAGGCCCCCATACACCACCTGTGCCACCCTAAAATCTCAACAAAATTAATGAAATGTAAGGTACACAAATGTGAGC
>WAAG01062217.1:8497-23394 GCA_013390105.1 Tichodroma muraria
GCTCTGCCGGGGGCCGCCGCGGTGCGGCCGTGACGGGCTTCCGCCGCGAGGTGCGGGACGGCCCCGCCCGCGGCATCGCTCGCAGCCCGCGCGTGCCGGGGCAGCTCCTCCGCTCCAGCCGTGCCCGACGTTCCGGCCGTGCACGGAATCCAGAATGAATGAGCGCGAATTGCCTTTGTACTTGAAGAGCCAGGACGAGGAGAGAGAGTAAAGGAAAATCCCCAACCCCCCTCCCCAAATGTTCGTGAGCCCCAGTTCCAGAAAGTGATCGTTGTGTGTGGTTGTGCGTCATCGTGCTAAATTTGTTCCAGCGTAGGGCTTCTGGGCCTTTTATTTTCTTAAAGGAAGCTTTAAATGAAGGCTCTCCAGTAAAGGCTGCGAAGGCGGTGTTTGTTTTCCTATTTTCAGGTAGTCGTCCTATTGCTTTCTTCTGAGCTGGAAAGCATGTTATCGTAATCTGGTTGCTTCCAGTAAAAATATTTGGATTTTCTGAGTGTGTTTTCTCATATTAAACAGTTGTACGAGTGCTTAATATTAGGATGCTTCTTCAGCCCTCATGGGACGTATTTACTGACCAGAAAATGCTGCGTCTCCTCCCAAAACTTGGATGTAGTTGGGGTACTTAATAGTTGTGCTTACAAAACCAACAAGACTCTCAGCGTGGTGTTAAGGAACAGGCCAATACATCCTTGGCCTTGACACAATCTCAATGAATACTGATGTTGAAATAGAGAGGAGGAGCTTTAAACGGACAGTGCATGGGGTGTGCTTTCTCTGCCGTGCCAGTGTCTCCTCTCTGTCAGGGGAGGGCCCGAGCTCTGACAGAAGTTCCCCTCCATTCAGATGGAAATAAGAGCTTGTAGCTACTTTGCCAGTTGAATAGCGAAGGATAGGAAATTTCCACTATGCTGTTGTCTAGGGATCTTTCTGTACAGGCAGGTTTCCTCAAGTGCGTGGGTTGGGTGTGTGGATTGCAGAAGTCTGGCTGTGTCATGAGTCTGAGCAGCACAGACTGTAGATGTGTTCGAAATAGCTTGCAAGTTTGGTTTTTTTAAAAAAAGGTAAAGATGAAACCATCTTCTCTGTTTAAACCTATCTAGTAGGGTAAGTCACTTAGGATGTTACTAGTCCGTGTTAGACCAAGGCCAATAGGTAACATTTGAAGTTGAGATGACTTAGTTGGTAACTGAGTTTTTACAGCTACTTGAGAAAGTATCTATAGACAGTTTGAATAATTTTACTTTGTGTAGGCAAGTCAAATAATTTTACTTCATTAGGAAGTTTTATTTAGTAGTTTAGGTGATTGGCATGTGGTTACTACTATATACCATTTCCTCAGCCTGGACATTAGGAAGTGAATGTTCAGTAACACCATACTTTCAGTGTATTTTTTCATCAATATTTGTTTGTTTTGGCATTCCATGATTAACCTACCGTGCTTATTTAATTATTGCTTGACTGTTTTGGGGTGTGGTGTGGGGTTTTCTGTTTGGTTTTATTTTTAATGGTAGGATACTAATTGGGTGGCTCTGTTGGTACAGGAGAATATGCAGGGTTTTTCTACTCTTACAGTAGAGGTGTGAGTGAGCTTAGAGCTCTCTCACCGACTACAGTTCCTTTTCTATTGCTGGTCTCTGGGCTGAAAGACGAGGACACGGGAGGAGACATAGAGGAGAGCCCTGGTTGCCAGTCTGCTGGGTTGTCGTGTCTCCAGGGGGAGCACGATGAGAATTCGGCTGGCCCTGGTTCTTCTGTGCGTATTTCTCTTGTCTCAAGACAGCTTCCTCACAGAAATAAGACAGGAGCAGCAGAGAAACCGTTAAGTATTCACGGTATGTTGGTGTTTTGCCTTAGTCTGACACAGCCCCGGGGGCTTATGTAAATGGTAACTGCAGGCAGTGATTCTCTCTGAATCCCAATGCTATGGCATTGGAACACTCCTCTTATCTGCCATTTCAGGATTTGTGAAAAGATCGAACACAAGTGGTTCCTGTACTCATTTGTCACGTATCAAAGGTTGCATTTTAGAGTTTGGTAAAGAGTTGCTTTGTACAGCTTGGTGAAAACTATAATATATCTCCTCTTGCTGAAAAAAATTGGAGACTTTCACCTTATTTTTTTGCAGACTTGAGGGGTGCTTCAGTTTGAATCTTTCACAAGTTGATATCCAAACCTACACACACTCCCTCCCAAACTCTTCTATTTTTAATTATTGGGCATAATCATTTGTTGTATTAAAAGAGACAGAAAATACTGGGGAAAACTGGTGACTTGAGGCTGTGCTGTTCTCAGCAGCAAGGCATGAGGGGTGCTGATAGTCGGTGAAGAGGTGATGGGAATGAGGGTGGGTCTGGGGTACACCCAGCGTTTTATCCAAAGGAGGATTCAGTGTACTGCTGGGTGGGGCCTTCCTGCGAGTACAAGGAAGATCGGCATCGTCTGCCTGTAATGGCAAGGTGCTGTGTCTGCCTAGAGTTAGCAAAAATGGAGTGAGATCATCATAAACTAAACGTTTTGTAATGAGATGTTCACTGCATACTCAGATGTGTGCACTGTCTTACAAGATAGTTAATTCTTTTTGCATGAGGTTACAGAAAAATAATTTGTGCCAAAAAGAAGGGCAGTACAGACTGTAGCAACACTTCATCTCTGGTCACACTAGATGTCATGTCAAGTGTATTTAAGTCTTTCTGTAAAGCTGGTTGTGTCAAGGTGTTCAAGGTAGAGGTGGCATTGCCTTGAAGTACATAGCAATTCAGACCTACTGAATTTTCTTTTGAATGCTTGGTTGTATCCTTTGGTGCACAGATATGTGTTTGTAATTACAAACAAATAAAAACTCCACCAACAAAACCAAACACCTTATTTTTAGGAAAGCTTTCTACCATGTCAGTGGAAATACACTCTTGTTGGCCATCATAACAAAGGATCCAGCTTTGCTGCTTCTTTTTGTCTTCACTGAATTCCTGGTTGGAATTCAGTGAAGACAAAAAAAGCGCTGTCAGAGTTTTAACTGACATGGTTATTCTGTCTTTATTGGTGTTTTGAGCAGGGATTTATTGTTATTTAGCTTTCTTCATGAGTAGTGTAATATTAAACATTCTGGCATCACTGTCTGCCATTGCAGTAGAATATTTTATTTTCCTTGGCTCAGATTGCTCTGAACGAAGGCATCTTACATTGTCTTGTTACAGATATCAGTATACTCTAGTAGTACAGTAAGTATGTTATGTGGTGGGGTGTTCTCAATGCTTAATCATGGCATCAGACCCTGGCTGTTGTGATTCTTTGCAAGTGTTGCACTTGACAGTTTTTATTGTCTCCTGAGGTGTAGCTGTGTTCTGTGTAGAGCCCTGGCTTATTGTGACATAAAATATAACATGGGACTGTGGTTATATTTCTGCCAAGTCTTTATCTTCCTCTCTCTGCTGTTGCCCAGATCTGGATAAAGTAATTCTTGAGTGTCCAAGAAATAAGATTGAAACATGATTAGTGATTATTTCATGTGTGTAGTTATGTTAGGTTAAAATGAGGAAATCATCTGCAGGTCAACTAAAACTCCTTGATGTTCCTGGTGCTGGTAGTAGTCAGAAGGAACATCACTTGGGTGTTTAAATCCCACTCATTAAAGACTCTGAAGAACAGTCATGCAGGTTATAGGATCAGTGCATCATGGAGTCCAACAAACCATAAAAACAGAATTTAGTTTTTGTTGTTGCAGGTAATGTTGGATCGTTGTTACCCTGTTTGTGGGAGTGTTTATATTGATACCTGTATATATCTAACTGTGCATGACATATACGTAGGTTTGCCAGTCTGGTTTATGCCAGAGTAACATACTTTTCATTGCTTTTGTCATGTAAAGTTTGGAAAGCTTGTTTTCCATGGAAATGATGGCCAGGTATGTTACGTCCTGCATTCACCAGTCAGAAATTCTAATTTTCACAATGGAGAAGTGTTTTGATTTCTGCAAGTTAATTCCAGCTAATTACAGTGCCAACATGTTGGTTCGGAAATTGAAGTTTTCCAGATTTGACTTGCTTGTCGATGTGGTAGGGATATGAAGAAGTGTTTTTTGGTACTGTGATGCCCTGCAAAAAGAAAAGCAAACCAAACCAACTAGGTAAATTGTAATGCAGAATTTTGGTTTTGAGTTTTTCTTGTGTTATCGTTTTGGTGTACAAGATATTCTACAGCAGTTGAATTGGGTTGCATGTTAGATGTGGAAGCTGTACTTTGTTTGGAGGAAATATGGAGGATAGCTTTTCACTGTTACTTGGGTACATCTTGTTTCCTGACAAGAAATCCAGTGTTATGTGAAGTTATTTTGGCAGAGTTTCTTGACAGGTTATGGCTTGCTCACTGTGATTAGCTAAGGATAATTAGTACTAATAGGCTCACAAAGAGCAGCTTACTCAGTTTGGGGCTGTTGGAAGTTGCAGAGGGGATTTTGGTGTTTGTTTCTTCCCTCTTTTTAACGCGGCAAAGTAGCGTAAATGGGTCAGTTTAGTGGTCAGCGTTCTGCAATGCATTTACAAGCTATATTAAAATAAAGATTAAAAATAATGTGTGTGTGAGCATGCGTGTGCTTTGCTGGGCTGGGGAGGCTAGTGGAGTTTCAGGGCCGTGAACAGAAACAACCTTTCCAGCCCGTGTTCCTGCTGCACGTCCCGGTGGCTGGGCCGCTGCTGCGAGGGAGAGGGGCCGGGGAAGGTGCTGTTGTCACTGCAGTCTCCACCACGGAGTGGGGATCACTGTTACCCTGTACCAGGGGGCCCCAGCTCTGCCCTGCTCCTGCCCTTGGTGGGGAAGGGGTCCCGGCCCGCCGGAGCGAGGGGCTGCGCAGGTGGGTGCGGCACCAGTGGCGCCTCTTCTCAGCTCCCTGAGGAATACCGGCTCCTCGGAGTCAGCTCCGGGGCCAGGAGTGCGGGTGGTGCCAAAGCAGGACTCTTCTTAATGGGGCCGTGTCTGCTTAGAACTGCACACCATGGTGCTCTGATTGCCTATGTTATGCTCATCAGTTTTTTCTTTTTCCAGTGAAGTTTGGCATATTGTTTTAGAAATTAAAGTACAAGTGTATTCTGAAATAATTTTCCTGATTTTCTTGCTTTTACTCTCCCTGCCACAGTAGCTGCTTGACTTGTCTTACTTGTCAAATTCTTCTGATCTGTTGGGACTGTTTGATGAATGTCTTGGTGACTTGATGGAAAGCATACTTTCTAGACACTTTGATGAAAATATCCAGTAGTTGATTAACTTGTATGGATCAAAATGAGAGCTGACCAGAGGTTTTGTAAGGGAGCTTTTTTTGTTTGGTTGGTTTTGTAATACCCAGAACACATTGGATATTAATCAGAAGATCCTTGTTCTGTTTTGAATCCAGTTAAATCAATTATAAGCTTATAGGTAAAACAAATTGCTGCTGTGCCAAATAAAGATGCCACTTTTGTAATGGCTTTTGTTGACTAGAATTTCTATTATTTGTTTTATGTTCTCATTTTAGCAGATGAATAGCTTCTAAATAACCTTAGCAGTCATTCACATTAGATGTCCAGCTCTCTTGTTCATTATAGAGTAATCTTGTTTTTGTGTTTGCATACTTTGCTACTTCTAATTACTGCATAGAATCTTACATCTTGGTGGTTTCAAATGCATTTTAAATGGCTGATCATTTTCAGGTTATTGCAGATTGGTAGGTAACTTCCTCAATATGTGAGATTGAAAACTAAAACCAAACCAAAAATCCACTACACATTCAGCTGGTTGCTGTTGAGAACTTTATTTGCAGTAAAGAATTTGGAAACCATGTCATTATTTTAATAGATGTACACAGAATTGTTTTGGGAGAAGTAAAACAGGTACTTGGATTTTTAGCAGTCATGGATTTCTGGGGATCATACTACACTAGAGACTGTTCCAGTGCAAAATGCAAGCATAGGTTCTGGGACAGGAGCCAGGGCTTAGGCTTCCTTCTGTCATCTTCCAGTGGACAGTACATAGCACTGGGGTACAGTTGTGTTTGCTTTTCCTTTTTCCTTTTCTGTGAAAGGTTAAAAAGTTGTGCACTTGATTCTCTCATGTAATCAAGTGTCAGTGGTAGGATGACACTTGATTGATGTTGCATAATGGTTTTCTTCATACCCGAGTTACATCTCTGGCTTCTGATAGCACCCTTACAACTAGAATATCCAATAAAAATTGAATTTGTGTCAACATTTGGTTGTGTTTTTGAATTAGAACAGTTTTAAAGATGGCTCTCAGTCCAAGCATCCAGTCCCCTCAGTACTTTTAATAGCTCTTATTCTTTTTGACAAAGTCTCTGCATGTGTCCTTAAGTCTCAGGTGTTCAGTCCTGAAACAGAATCCCACACATTTTTTTTTTTTTTTAGGTTAGTATTGAGTGCTCAGTTAATGAAACAAGTTGAAGCTGTCGTATCTGTGTATTTGGTCAATTTGGTGGGGTTGCTGAGTCCCCAGGTAAAGCAGTGTTTGTGTTAGGCTGGATAAATCTGAACAGAAGGCTTGGTTTGTTTTCAAAAACATGTGGCAGAAAGTATTTTCACCTTGAGAAGTATCTTGTAACAGGACATGTGTGAAGGACTGCTCTGTGTGGAGTTCCCTCAAATATCAACTATGTTATTAAAGCACCAATTGCTTCCTCCCTGGTCTAGATCCAGTATAATAATTTTATCTTTTCCCTCAGTTCTTTCATCTTCCCAACAACCAGATACAAAGCTAAAATTCCAGTAAACAAGTGCCAGTTTATTTTTTTCTAATGCACTGCTTAGTTATTTTTGCCAGCTTTCTTATATAGCCCAAAGAGTGATTTTTGATGCTTCTCTCAAAAATAGAGATGCCAAAATGCCCTATAATCTTTAAAAATCAGAAAGTATTAAAAAATCTCTCGGTATGCGTTATTGTGCAGTGTGCATTACATTATGTGTGCAAGAGGTGTGTTTATGACTGCAAGCATTGTACTGCTGATTTCCTATTTTTGATTTTCAAAATAGGTAATGGAATTAGACGAAACAGCAATAGTAATTTTAGCTTTTTCTTTACAGGATTGATCTTGCTGTTCTATCTGGTGTTCTATGGCTTCCTAGCAGCACTCTTCACATTCACAATGTGGGTTATGCTTCAGACACTGAGCAGTGATATACCGAAATACCGTGACCGGATTTCTAGTCCAGGTAACACTGTATTTATTTTTTTCATAAACCTCTGTCTAATTTAACAACTGAGTTTCATTTTAGGGCTTTTTTAAAGTATGAACTACTTACGGGAAGTCATTGTCATTATTCAGTTACTTGCAGGTTGCAAAGGAAAAATTTGGTGTGAGGCAAGTTATATATGTTTATAGCATAAATTTAGGCAATAGCATTTCGTGTGTATGTACTAACTTTGCTGTATTTTCCTCTAAGCTCCTGTCAGTTGAATTTGTCATGTAGACCACAATTTCGCCTGCAGATCCACACATGCTGATGTAGAAGTGGGTTTATGATTTAATCAAATTGCTTTAAAGATACTTTAAACTAGTTCTCTTGGATCAGATGGAAGGCCACCTCGATTAGTGTTTGATACTTTGCAGAAGGTACAGGAAGGCTGTGGGTGTGATGTGCTCAAGAGCATGTAAGGACTGTGGGGCAGAGGCCTTTGCAGAGTTTTTATTGCAGTATTAGGTAGCTTCCAACTGACATGGAATATCTGTGGATTTCAGGGATTGTAGACCTGTTACATAGAGATTTACTAGAGAAAGGGTCCTGTTTTATGAGGAGGCTAAGTCTGCATAGCATGTAGCTGCCACTGAAAGTGGTGTCTTGCTTCCTTTGTGTACTGCCCACCTGTCTCACTGTTGGCTGCTTCAAGGAACTGTGTGTTAGGAAGACCAACCCCATACGAATGAGAATGAGTAAATAAGGTGGTTGTCTTCCCCAGTATAATAATGTATTGGTGGAAGTGAGACAACATTATTTTTTAAAATACTTTTTCCTTTTGTTGAATGCAAAGCTCTTAAAATTGAACATCATCTTGCAGCTATGTCCACACTTAAGATGGTACAGTGATCTTTGTGTGAGCAAGTAGCAAGATGGGCCAGTGTGATAAACATCTCTGGATTCTGAACAGAATTTGTTTTGGTGTACTGTTCTGGCTTCTCTAACAAGTGTCATACTGTAAAGGATTTTGAGGATTTGTGCTGTTTTTTCAAGCTAAGAATGGGCTAGATGCTGGAAAAAAATAATTAAAAAAAAAATGAATGGGGGAAGAAAGGTGGCTTAGTTGACCATTTCTCCCCATTTCCATTGTGTCTGTTGTGGAAGTCAGAAGCATCGTAGTGGATGGAGCTGTGGGTAGCTGTGGCTTAATGCTGGGCTTGAGTGACATTTCTTCTCTCATGTAGCTCAGAGTATGAGTTCTCCTTGGCTTTGAAATAAGTCATAAGGGATGTTTGTTTTTAAAAGTATGTATGCCACATTTAATTTTTAATTGAAGAATTCCTGTAACATTTCTGAATTAAATCTCTTTATTAACCATATCTTTAGTAACACATTACATTAAAGTTAATCAAATTGCTTGTTTCTGTTTTAATGTTTTTCCATAACTATGTTGTTTTTCATTTGCAGTGAGACATGTAATATTCCTGGCTGTAAACTTAAATTCTTAAAAAAAATCCCTAAAATCTACGCACAAAACCTGGATGCCGTAGGTCAAAGGTTCTGCTCTTATGTTAAACATACTTGGAAATCTCGCAACTGATTTATTTTATAATTGATATCTGACTTGCTTTGTACACTGGGATATAATAGTATAAATCAAATCCACATGATTTTAAAACCTTTTTTGTTAAATTCCTCTTGGAATTGTAAAATAATGTAATCTCTTTTACAATCCTAGATGTGATCCTTTGCTGAGGCTGTTAATTCTGTTCCTCTAGAAGAGCACAAATCCTCCATCTCTCACAGTCTATGCATCAGTCCTTCAAATAGCTTTTTCTGTAGAGCAGTCCCCTCTTCATAGGATGTTTCTGACATTCCCCTGAAGCAGTAAATCTCTTCAAATTTTTTGCATTCATTGATGACTAGTTTAGTTATTTTGTCATATTCCCTTTGAAAAATACCATTTAAGTCCTTCATTTACGTTATAGTTCTGTAGATAATAAACTCTTATCCCCTAAAAGCTCCTAATGTGTAAAACCCCTTCAGTGATTTTTTCAGCCCTGCTACTAATTGCCTTTTATTTTGTTGAATCCCAGTTCAGTGTGAAGGCCAGAAAATTACTGTAATGGTACAAAGTAGTCTGCAGTCAAAATAGCATTTGTAGTTTTGTATGGACTGTCAGTCATTAAGGCCTTTACTTCTGGCTTCCATGGAAATAATTTGACTGCTGTTATTGCAAGAAAGAGATTTTATGATTTATTTGCAATCCTATAAACGACCTAGAATAAAAAACATTGAATTGTATCTGGGTCTTTTAAAAGCTGAAAGACATTTGTCAGTGATGAATTTCTAGTATAGATGTTTATTATTTGCAAGTTGCAAGCATTTGTAAATAATTTCTTCCTTTGGATGAGAAGCTTGGCTATTTCTGTAGGTAAATCCGTAATGGACCTGGGCTGCTGAACTGCACTCTTGATATTCTTTACAAAACCTTACTGTGATGGTTTACTACAGTAACCTAACTTTATCTTCCTACTACAATCTTGCTTTCTTAAATGTCTATTTTTTGTAAAGAAGGCCTGGTTTTATTTTTTTTTTGTGAGTTTTTTTTCTGCCTTAAATTTAATTCATTTGGGAGTCTAGTTTTAATTGGTTTTGCCAGAGGACAGGAAAACTATGTGGCACCTTAAGATGATACAATCAGTTGCTGTGTAACTGCAGTTTCTTCCTTTATGTCAAATTTGACTTTGATAAAACAGTTTTAATCTGTGCTGCGATATCAGGTGGTGTAGTGCTATTTCATCTGCTGTTGAGGCTGTGATGAGTAATAGAAGCATCAGGTACCTGTGTAAGTGACAGCTCCTGGTGAAAGCCTTTTGCTTTCACCTGCTCCAGAGAAATCCCCAGGATTGAATTCTGCAGCTTTCTGGGCCATATGCTGGGAAGCAGGGGCACTTCAGCTCTTGAGAGGGCCATGCTTATTTTATTCCATGCGCCTCTCTTTCAGCTGAGGCTGGATTCAGCCTTTGGTGATCCATGGCCTTGTACCTCCTGCAGCTCTGGCTCCTGGCCACAGGTGGTTCCTGCCCCAGTGACCCCAGCTAGCAGCCAAAAGGAGCTGGGGTTCCCCCAGGGGACACTGATGCTGTGGGGCCGGGAGGCAGCTCTGGGGCGTTCGCGGTGCCCAGGCCGGGCTGAGCCGTGCCCCTGTGGCTGTGTAAAGTGTCTTGTGTTCTCCGTGGAACAGGTGGCACCTAAACTTGGTTTAAGGAGATGGAGGAGAAGACTGGAAACTAACTTGGCTTGTCTGTTTTGACTGGGGTAACTTTCAAGCCACCTTTACGCATAATCAAGTTTTTTAAAATATTTTTTCTGCGTTTCTATGAGAATAATACAATCATAGCTTCACTCTGTATTGCCTAAGGCTTTGAACTATTGCTTGAAGTGAAGGTTTTCTGGGTGTGCTTTTGGGTATTTTTTCAATTATTTTTTAAGCTTAATTTGCTGAGTGTGGAAAGTGGATCAATAAAAATCTTTGATTGAAAGTGATTAAACTGCTGATTTTGCTTTTCCTAATCACTTGGTTTAGTTTGTGAATTGCAGTTATATATTGGGTTGCATTTAAATGTTAATTAATGTAATTCTGATTTTGATTACTGGCTTCAAACCTGAAGTACCTTCCAGTACTGTGGAATATAGGGGTAACATTAATGTTTCTTTACAGACAATAGACATTTTCCAATTTATGGATATTTGAGTAGGGGTTAGAGTGGTGAAGGAAACATAAATTGCTTAGTTCCTAACTTGAACTTTTTCTTTTTAAGGACTTATGATTTCACCAAAGCCAGACACTGCATTGGAATTTTACTTTAACAGGAGTGACAGCCAATCGTATTCAGAATATGTCACTACACTTCAAAACTTCCTTGAATGTAAGTTACTTAAAATTCCCCAAGTAATTTAGGAGTCTTGATCTTGAGTACATTATTTCATTTCTTGCTTGTAGTTACTAATTACTAATGGAGACTAATGCAAGTTCAGGGTTACTGTAGATGTGTTGTAAAAGTCTGTATAATACAGAAAAAGATGAGTATAATGCCCGTATTGGATGGGGAGCCTGAGCGTGAGGAATACTGCAGTGCATAATGGAGGCTTTGGGGTGATGTGGTTATTCAAATACTGTAAGATGTAGAAATTACGTATGCCAGAAGAATTGAATTTAACATAACATAGGTCTGGTATTTAGAGACAAAGTTATCGAGACGTATCTGATTAGTCTTAATCTAAATGATTTGGTAACTGAGTGAGAATACTTTAGAATGAAGAACTTGAGTGTCTGAAAAATGAGGCACAGAAAGATTAAATTAATTGCAATTTACTGATTTTTCACTCTGATACACAATATCTACACAGAAATATTAAAACACTAAATTTAGAACATGGGGAAAAGGTAACACAGGACAAGTCTGAAGGAGGCAAAATCGCTGGTTTGTCATACATTATTTTACGTATGTGCCTATATGTACACTTACTTTAATAATATGGAAATCAATTGAAAATATTAATAAGTTTAACCCCTCAGAAGTTGTAAGTCAGAATGAACAAAGTGCTGTGAAATCTCAGCTGTGTGCATGAGTTGCTTTGTTTGCTACAGCTGTACTTGAATCTCTCCATATTCTTAGTTTTGGTGCCTACTAAAAGTTTCTGTGAGTAGGTTTTTCTTTCAGAGCTCTGCCAAGGGTTCCTGGGAGGAATGCTGCAGTTCATGACTACCTGCCTCTCCTGCAGTTCTGTGGTTCTTGCATTGAGGCTGAACTTTCCCTTTCTCCATTTTACCTTATTAGCTGGGAGCTGGGGTGTAAAGGGAGGAGAAGAAACCACAAAGTTTCTTAAATGGGAGCATTTGTGACAGTGTAGTCTGTGCACTTCAGAAACACAAGAAAGTGAGAAACAACTTGAGATGTTAGTACAACATAAATTATACTACCTGATGTAAAAGTAGAGACAATTTAATATTAATTATTGAAATGCTTTTAAATTTTCCTGTGTATTTGTAAAAGAAATGTACAAAGGGAAAACTTGTTAAGTTTCCAGGTAGATCTTGATTATTGGTATTTTAATACATTATTGGCTTAGAATATGTAGTTTATGTACAGAAATTAATGAAGTTGTGATTATTGTTACAATTCAAAAAGCAGGAAAATATTAATTCTTCTGTGATAATCTTATTTTTCATTCAAGTACACTGCTACTTGTCTATAGGCTTTGAAAAAGTGTTGTTTAGGATGGATATAAGAGACAATGCTCTGTAGGTAGTTCTTTGAGAAAACTCTTAGGGAAGTAACATGATAATTATTTATATAGGCGTCTGCAGGTTTTGGCTACTTATATGCTTTATTGATTTACAAGCTGGTTTTGTTTCATAGCATATAATGATTCAAAGCAGTCCCAAAACATAGAGTGTACCCGGGGAAAGATCTTCGATCAGAGTGATGCTGCTGTTAAAAAGGCTTGTCGATTTAACCTCTCTGAGCTTGGACAGTGCTCTGGGAAGGAAGATACAAATTTTGGCTATTCTAAAGGAACTCCCTGTGTGCTTGTGAAAATGAATAGAGTAAGTGGCTACTTATTTTTTAGTTCTTAGTACAAGTGCTCCCAACTACTGCTGTATGAAAAAAACTACTGTGGAAAGGATTGAAATGTGTTCAGTTTGCTACTCAAGATATTTGCTTTTCTTGAACAGTGTAATTTACTGAAACATTGAGCAATTTCAGAAAGTAGTGTGAAGTGACCTTTTTGAGCATTCTAATACTTACAAGTATTGGCTTTGACTACTTGCACCAAAATATCTGAATCCTGTTTTAGGAAGTGTATTGTTCTTTGCTTTTACTTACTGTTCTGTGAAGCAGATTCTAGACCATTCTTCAAAGTAAAGTGTTTTACTTCATGTCTGTGTTCCAGAACTCTAGACTAGAATGTAATGTGTTCTGTAACTCTTAAACTATGAAAGGTGAGGAAAACTTTACAAAGTATCTGGCTTTTCAATAATGTTATCTGTTATTTGAATTGCTAACTGGTTTGAGCCATTAAAATTACATGCTAAATGTAAAATAAGAAAACAGTACTTTCTGTGACTACTGTAACTATTTTAAACTAACCTGAGTAAACTATTTAACTTAACAATACTTTAAATCTTAGTCCTAGTTTAAAATTGTGTTAAGATAAAAATTGCACTGGATAGATTTAGTCCCTGTATGAACTCATATTTAGTGAGGGGAAAGTTCAAATTCAGTCTGTAAGAATGGAAAGGGGGAAAATGGTCTGTAAATATTTTAACTTTGTCTCCTTTAGGTAATTGGATTAAAGCCTGAAGGAGAGCCGCATATACAGTGTACCCCTAAGGTCAGTTCAGAATGTAAGAAATAAGTGTGTTATTTTCCTTGTGATTATGATGAATAATGAAGTAGTTTATTTCAATCTACCCTTCTTCTTAGAGATTTTGTATTTTTGTGTTTTTCATCTTACTGTATGTCTAATTTAGTTTTACTGTCTTTAATTTCTTCAGTGTACTTATAGAAATAATTTTTGGTTTTTCTTTCATCATCAGGTGTGTTTGAACTACCTGACTTTGTTTAGAGTTGTGGAAAATGCATATATGTGTATTTGTGGTCTTGTTTATTTATTTATTGTGAGTTATATTTTGTTTTCCCATTTCATAACCTATATTTTTATTTTTTCTCCATGCTGCAAGTGCACCTTAGACAATTTTATAAATGATGGGTAAGACAACTGTGTGTGGAAACTAATGTTACCGCTCAAATAGAAGTTGCCTTCAAATCAAGTGTAAACTACTTATAATAACAGCTAATCTTTGCATATTTGTTATGTACCAGTGGATTTACACAGAATGTTTTATTGCAATTAAAATAATTACTTTGACTTATGGGTGTTTTTCCTAGACTGCTTGGGGAGCAGTGAAAGCATTGGTAAGTTTGTAGCTTGAGCAAGGGGCAGAGTCCTGGCTTGTAGCTTCTGGTGACTGATAAAAGCGTAGGCTGGGAGATACCAGCAGTTAACGAGACAAACGCTTGTAAGGGCTTCTGCCTTCATCCTAGGTAGCTGTGGTAGGTACAGATTTTAATACTTGATTTTTGTGGAGTCTCTGAAAATTTTGATATCTCCATGACAGTCCATTGCAAACAAAAGTGATTCCTTCTCTTACTTGAGACTGATTTCTTTGCTTCCATTCACAAACCTCACATTGTTATCTTGAATAGAATAAAGCAATTAAGCTTGTTCTACTTCCACTAATACTCTTTTTTCTTTGACTTGTCTAATTTATAATTTTTTTTCACATTGTGATATCCCAAACTGGACAGAGGTTTGCCTCTAGCTGAGGTATCGTTAAAGACAGTGTTTCTCCCTTTCTGATCACATAGAAAGCAAGGTGAATTTGCTGTTTGTAATACACTAGTCGTTATTTTAGTTGTTTTACTATTTAAATCATTCTTCTGGTTATCTCCCAGTCTGTGTTTGTAGATGTGATTTCTCAAAGTTCACAGCTTTGAATTTCGTAGGGCTATTTTTGCCCCACCTCTGTCATTTCTTGTGATCACTTT
The DNA here is from genome assembly GCA_013390105.1 of Tichodroma muraria. NCBI lineage: Eukaryota > Metazoa > Chordata > Aves > Passeriformes > Sittidae > Tichodroma > Tichodroma muraria. The sequence goes on from WAAG01062217.1 coordinate 23,271, forward strand.
GAGGTTTAGCATTTTCTTGTGATCATCTCTGAAGGTTCTACTTAGCTTGGTGCCATCAATGAATGAACTTGGGTTTGCATCTCAAGTCCTTATTGAAACACGGAATAGGATCCAGACCAGTCAT
>WAAG01062224.1:12602-32286 GCA_013390105.1 Tichodroma muraria
GGGGGAAGGAAAAAGGAAATAAAAAAGCCAAACACAAAAGAGCCAGAGAAAGCGCTTTGCCTTGGCCATCAGTCTCATTAAGAATTGCTTCACACCTCTTTCTTATGCTCAAACCAGAGATTTGTTTGGTTTCCTCGCTCTGCGAACAGCCCCCATAAAACTCGCGCGGTTCTCTCGCCTCCCTTTCAAGTGCTATCCTTTTTGTCCTTGGATGCCGGAAATTATTACCACACTTTGCAGAGTGCCCGAGATCAAAGAGATCTCCGAGGCCGCCCTCTCCCCGCTCCCCGGCGGAGGTTGCTGCTCGCCGGGCACCTCTGATCGCCCCCTGGGCACCTCTGACCGCCCCCTGGGCATCTCTGATCGCCCCCTGGGCACCTCTGATCGCCCTCCTGGCTGGGCGAGGAGTCCCAGGACACCCGCGGTGGGAAAAGGAGCCTCGCAGCCACCCCTGGATCTTCAGGCAGCGCTTCGAAGTCACCTGAGCCTGTGGCTTAGTTTGGAAGACAGGTATCTGCCAGGGAAAACAGGAGCCCCTTTTCTGGGAATGGAGAATGCAAACCCTCCCCCTCCGAATTGTTACAATCCCGGAATTGAAAGGACTCTCAGNCACTCCGAGCTGGGCTACGGTGGGGCCGGTGAAATCTCCCCGCAGAGTCAGAGACCAACAGCCTCGCAATCCCCTCCAAGAGAGCAGCTCTCCCAGCCAGAAGAACAGAAGTGAAGTGCCCCCACCCCCCAACCGACACCACCCTCTCCCCTGGGTTTTTTGGCCATTTCCTTCGTCTTTCCTGAGTACCCCTAAGTGCCCAGTAATTAGTCCCCTAGCAATGTACGGGAGAAAATTCTGTAAGAAAGAAACCCAACCCCCAACGGTAGCCGGGCTCTGGGAGAGCCCATCCTCAGAGCTGGGAAAAGCAGGGCCGTGAAAAGGAGTAAACGTGTCACGAGTGAGTCACACGGGCAGCGCAGCCCCGCGGGTGGAAGCTGCTCCCAGGAGTGACAAACCTGCCTTGCCTCGTTTCTCCGTGGTGAGCGAGGTCTCCTCTTCGTCATTAACTCCTCCAAACTATTCTAAAGCTGTCTTTAATAGGAGATGTCGCTGTCTTTTGATTTGGCTTCTTCCCGGGTGAAAAGGCCAGGAGGTTCCTTGGAGGGAGGTTTAAGCGAGGCTTAAACTGGATTTTAGGGGAAAATTATGGAATTGGAAAAATTCCAATAAATATTGGAACTTTTGGAATTGGACTATTGGAATTGGAAAATTGGAATATTGGAATTTTTTCAATAAATTGTTGGAAAATAAAATATGGAAATAATGGGAAATAAAATTATTGGAAAATAAAATATGGAAATCATGGGAAGTGTTGTCCATCCCTGGCACAGCTGCAGTGGTGGCAGGGGTGGAGTCCCCATCCCTGGAGGGGTTTAAAAGCCCTGTGGATGTGGCACCTGGGGACGTGGGGCAGTGGTGGCCCTGGCAGTGCTGGCAGACTCAGTGGTCCTAAAGGTCTTTTCCCACCTAAATAATTTTGTGGTTCTGTCATTCCACAGACGGAATGCAGAACTAAAAAAAGAAAACCAAAAGCAGAACTGAACCCTTTTTGCAGCTGACACTCCAAGAAGGAGCTCCTGAGAGTGGGGAGCACCCATCCATCCGTCCATCTGTCCGTCCATCCGTCCATCATCTATCTATCCATCATCCATCCCTCCATCCATCATCCAGCCATTCACCTGTCCATCAATCCATCCGTCCATCCATCCATCGTCCATCCATACATCATCCATCCCTCCATCCATCCATCATCCTTCATCAATCCATCCATCCATCCATCCATCCATCCATCCATCCATCCATCCATCCATCCATCCATCCATCCATCCGTCCATCCATCCATCCCTCCATCCATCCCTCCATCCATCTGTGCATCCATCCATCCATCCATCCGTCATCCATCCATCCATCCATCCGTCATCCCTCCATCCATCCCTCTCTCCAGCCGGGAGCCATGGTGTGTCCCAGGCAGGGCCACAGGGCCATCTAGAGGAGAGGGAAGAGGAGGAGGAGGGAAGAGAAGGAGAGAGGAGGAAGAAGGAGAAAGAAGGAGAAGGAGTTCTCTTCGGGCAGCCCTGGTGGCACGTGCAGCACCTGGAGAAGTTCCAGCTCTCTCCTGGAATCCCAGCGACTGTCCCCGAGCCGGGTGCAGAGGGAAGCTGCGGCTGGGAGGTTTTTCCACAGGTATTGGATGATGTCCCTGACTGCCACCCCGTGGGACAAGGCTGCCCTTCCCAGAGCAGCGCCACGGGGTGGGAGCAGCTGTGCCCGGGACAGGCTCCCAGGAGCAAAGGGCACAGACACGAGCTCACAAAGAAGGGTGGGATTTAAAGCTCAGTTCCGCGCCCCATCTCCCCGTGCAGGAGAAAACCCTGGAGCTGGATTTCCCTGGAAAGGCGCAGGGGGTTGGTAGAGGGTGATTTCCATAGGAAGGATTAAAGGGCTCTCACGTGCTCTGGGCTGAGCACAAAGCCCAGCTTCCCTCGGGATGGATTGTTCCCATTCCTGGCTGGGAATCCCTCCTGGAGATCCCTATCCAAGGAGTCCTTCCCTCCTGCAGAGCCCTGACCCGCTCAGACCTGGCTCCTGCTCTGTTCATTCCTTTTTCCAGGTGTTGAGGCACAGCTCAGCCCCTGCTCCTCGCCCAATCCAAGCTACCGCAGCCCAGCAGAGATGAGAAAACACAGAATTTAACAACTCCTCGAGTATTCTTAAGGCTAACGTGGGAATTTTCACAGGAAAGCGGATTTATTGGTAAATTCTGAGGCTCCTGCCTTGCTTCAGAAACAGTGCAACACTTCCACAGCGTGATCCTCATCGGATCTTTGCCTTCCCAAGAGGATCTCAGGCACATCCCACTGGTGGTTTGAAAGCAGGAAGACCAGCAGTGACTGAAGGAAACCAGGAAAAAGGAGAGAGGAAGATCCTAAACCAAGCCAAACCACCTTTTTCATTTTAAATGCAGCCCCAAATTTGTCCCGATCCATGAAACTGCATCTGCTGGGAGCACACAGCTCCACATGGGCTATGAGCAGGAAATCTTTGTGTAACAAGTTGCAGAATCATCCAATCCATCATCCTTCATCAATCCATCCATCCATCCATCCATCCATCCATCCATCCATCCATCCATCCATCCATCCATCCATCCATCCATCCATCCATCCATCATCCATCATCCATGCTTTATTAAGCACATTTTTCATCTCTCTGACAGCTCTGCCTCAAGTCTGCCCATTAATCCGAACCCTTCTGCCAAATTCCTCTTTTTAAAAAGCTGCTTTTTAACCTGTCCCAAACCAAGGTCCTTTCCAGAGCTCTGACACTTCTGTGCTCCACCAGGCTGAAATCTCCCTCCCAGGCCTGCCAGCAGTATCCATATTAACAATTCTGTCAGCAGCACCCCCATTTGCTCTTTTCCAGCTGCAGGGCTCTGCTGTGTGAACAGGGCTATAATTTGTTTTTGTCGGGTAATGGGGCCCAGATGCTCCAACCCAAGCAAGGCCCAGGTCTATTGAGAGAGGGGGGTTATTTTTAAATTTAAATTCTTAATTTTAAATTTAAAATTAAGTTAATTTAAATTTAAATTAAATTTAAATTTTTAATTTTAAATTCTGACTAATTTGCAGCCACTTAGTGATGTCATGGGCCTCCAATGGCAGAAAAATCACAATCCTCCAAACTACTGAACTCTTGCTTTGTGTTATAAAGTGGGCGAAAAGAAAGGGCTTAGAAAATTTATATTTTTCACGTGTGGCTGAAACGCTTCAGGTTTTGGGACCACAGCCCAAGGGGCTCGGGGAGATCTCTGTAGGTTCAGGTTGGAAGGGACCTCAAAGATCATTTAGTTCCAACCTCCTCCTTCAGGTAATGACAAAATCATTTTCACCGTCACCTATTTTCTGACAAAACCAGGATTTTAAGGGGAAAAAGCAGTGGTGGGACAGTGGAACCAGGTGTGGGGTGCTCCCCCCTCTCCTGGCCTGCCAACCCCAAATCCTGCTCCTGTCCCAGAGTGTGATTTCCCGGGCAGGAGTTTTCACTTTCCAGCCTTCTTAGCCCATTTTCTTTCAGGAGATTCCCACGAGTGGCTGCGGGTCCCTGGGGCTGCAGCTCTGTGGGGGCTCCTGGGCTCCTCCAGTTATCCCGGTCCCACCCCAGCTCTGCTGGGTTGGGATCTCCCTGGGAGCCACAGACACCCCACATTCCTGAAGATTGCTGGGAATTGGCAATAAAAAGGGGAAGGTTTTCCCCTCACTGTGCTGGGGTTCAAGTTCTCCTCCAGGTCTAACTCGAGAGGAAAACCTGCTCCCAGATATTCTCTTTTTTAAATATTTTCTCCCCCTGATTTAGACATTGCATCGTTTGAAACAAACCAACACGATGCTGTTTGGGTTTGTCATCCATCAAAGAAAGGTTGGTTTGGGTCAAAGCAAACACCATGGGGGTAGCAGGAGAATTCCCATCTCAGGAGACAAGGATGGACTTTCGGGAGCCATTAACAGAGCTCCCGTGGAGAAATAAATATTTAAAATCAATGTGTAACACTTGTATTCCAACAGTTCCTCTTGTTCCTTCTCCTTTGGATTTCAAAAATTCAAAAGTAAACTTTTGAATGAAATTGTGGAAACCACCTCCTGACTTACGTAAAACCCAATTCTTATTTCATTTAAATAACTTCTATTCAGGAAAAGCTTCTACCTTTTTGAGTTGATCCCGATTTCTTCTGGTTATTAGGGAAAAAAATCCAAGTTACCAACCCCAGCCAAACCAAGATGTAGTGGCTGGGTTGGAGCAGGCCAATTCTCACTGCAGAAAAGGTGATAAATTGTTCACATTTACCCTTCTGAATAGGTCAGAAAATAACCTGTGACCACCAGGAACATCCCGGGGAGCTGCACACGGATTTATAACAGCACCGAGTTTTCTTCCATAGCAGCTGGTCCTGCCCCTAATTTCCAAGAGGATTTTTTCCCCCTGGGTGCAGCACATTAAAATCCACAAATGCCGACATTAGAATACTTGGTTTGAGCCCCCCGACAGCACGAAAAGACAACGAGGTTGTGGCAGATTTACCGTGGTGAAAGAAAGAGGGGAAATCACGTCCTGCATATTCCTGGGACACATCACCTGCTGTGGCACTGGCTCTGCCCGGGCGGGGCTTTTCCAGCCCTGTTCTCCTCATTTCCCAGCCCTGGCAGCGCTGGTTTTCCTGGAAAATGGGAGCAGCTGTACAAAACCCCCAGGGCCTGATGGATAAAATCCATTTAGCAGACACTTCTTTCAGGCTATTTTATATAACGCCCACTCCAGCTGCTGCTGGAAGTTCCAGATCCAGGCTGGACACTGGGGCTCGGAGCAGCCTGGGACAGTGGGAGGTGTCCCTGCCATGGCAGGGGTGGCACTGGAGGGGTTTAAGATCCCTCCCACCCAATCCAAACCATTCTGGAATTCCAGAGCCTGGGCTTTTAGAGGGTATTTTTTATGTTCCTGTTCGCTGGAATATTCATTTTTCCAGCGGAGGGAACCAGTCCCTAGCGGTGCCGCAGTTAATCCGGTGTTTAATTCTCACCTCCCCAAGGAAACCTGGGAATCCTCGGGACGGAGCGGCCGCTCCCTCCCTTCCCTCGGCAGCCACGAGATGGCAAAAGAGCCTCGAAAATGCAAATAAAACCCCGCAGCTCCGGGGGTTTTTCAGCAAATCCCACGGCATTTTGCCGGATTTTCCACGGCAAAGCCCACCTGGCCGTGTCCCCCGAACTTCCGTGGGCTCAGGGGAGGTGATGCAGGCGCTGGGAGCGGCTGTGACATCCCAGAGGGAGAAGGAAAAATCCAGCCTGCCCTTGGGCACTGCCAGGGATCCAGGGACAGCCACAGCTCCTCTGGGAATTCTATTCCAGGGCCTCGCCACTCTCCCGGGGAGGAATTCCTGCCCGATGTCCCACCTGATTCCATCCTCTGGCAGTGGGAATCATTCCCCTTATCCTGCCCCTCCAGGCCTTTCCGCGTGCCCCAGGAGCTCTCTGGAAATGTGGTTTTCAGCCCCATTTCCGTCCCTCGCCATCAGCCCCCAAATTCCCAGCGTGTGCTGTGGCAGCCTCGGCGCAGGTTCCAGGGCCGTCCTCTCCCGTCCTGCCACCCGGAGAGCTCACCGCGCTAAAGGAGGAATCTCCTGGCACCTCCCCAATTCCCTGCGTCCCACCATGGCTTCTTCAACAACCCCTGAGGGAGGCGTGCAGCAAACCGGGACAAACCCCCGCTCCCCGGAGGTCGCCGCTAATTAAGAACCGAGCTGGTGCCGCTGTAATTAGTGAAGATGTGAACGCTCCACGGGGGCACAGCGCTCTGTGAAGCGTTTTGCACCAGACCCAGCTGGATTTCAAAGCTCTGTCACAGCAGTAATTGAATTTAGAGACCTCATTTCCCGAGGAAAACGCGTCTGAGTACAAACATTTGCCTTCTCGCAGCCCTGAAATGAAGATTATTGCTGCTGCAGCGCTGTCAGCAGATTCTCGGCCTCTCTGCTCTCTCATCCCCTGCCAGGAATTGAGAGCAGTTTTGGGAGCTGTTTGCAATTGAGGCAACGAAAACAACACCAAAAAACGCGAGGCAACCCCGGGTTTGAACCTGCAGCCAGTGCCCGACCTGCCTTTGATCCCTCAGCAGTTCAAAGGCGAGGAGGAATCTCCCAAAACCCTCCCCAAAATCCCAGGACCCGCTGCCGCCAGGTGGCACCGGGATGTTCCCGATCCCCGGCAGCGGGAGCGGCCTCGCCTCGCCCTCCCGAAATCCCGAAAGTTGCAATTTCCTCTCTGGCTCTTGTGAATTGGGGCGGGGGGAGAGGAAAGAATCCCTGCCAGGAGGGGGAACCGGCCCCGGGGAGCAGGTCCGGGCTTTGCCGGGCACGAGAAGGGACATCCCGGGGGATGCGTGGCGAAACAATCGCCGGAGGCGTCAGACAGGGGGTCCTGTTAAAGGACACAGCAAAGGGACATTAACTCTGTGTCCTGGGGGCTTCTTGGGAGAGGCAGAAAAACACCCTGAATTTCCACTCGGGACTCGCTGTCCTTCAGCTCCAAGGAAATGGTCCCTTCCTTCCTAACTGATGTGGGAAACGAATGGGATCCCAAGGGAAAAGGGGCTTTTTTAGCAGTTCCAGAGTTACCACGTCAGAAAAAAGGAGGAGGGAAACTCCAGCCCCCCATCCCCCCCGAGACACCAGGCAGTATCCTGGCTTTGCAAACTCCCTGATTTTTTTTTTTTTTGCTTGCTAAGCCACAGGAGGATCCAGGAGTGAAATTCAAGAAACTTTATCACCTTGATCCCCAGCTGGAGGGAAGAGTTTCTGGCCACTATAGAATTTATTGGTTAACACAGGCTCTCGTGCAACTTTCACTGAAGATAACGATCACTGAAGGGGATCTGAACCCCTGAGAAATTTAAATATTAACATTATTAAGAGTTGGGAAGTGGCAGAAAGAAAAAGGTGCACAAAGCTCCCCAAGCCCAAGGGGAAGGACTTCCACAAGGACTCGCTCTGTCCGTTCATTACTGCTGTGAAAAGCACCAGCAAGGATTATTTTAATATTCTGCCCTTCCCTCCTCCTCCAAGGAAAATAAAATTCTGTTTAAAATTATTCATGAGGCCAAGCAGAGCCAAGGGAAGACATATTTTTGCCATGAGGTCGAGTTTTGTGAGATCCATTTGGTGTTTTCGCAGGAGCTTTTTGCCTGGGTTTGGAAGTGACTGCCCAAACATTGGAAATAAAGGAAGAAAAGTTTCTGTTTCTCCTAGATTCCTTTGTGGTTCATCCCATCCCACCTGGATCCTGCCTTGGATTTGCTCCATTCCCTTGTTACCTTTTGCTAAACCAGAAGAGAGGAGGCACAGCCTGAGGTAAAGCAATTCCCAGCTCCATGACACACAGCTGGAGCTGCTGTGACCCCACATCCCTCCTGGGTTTATCCACACATTCCTATCCCGCCCCAGGCTCCACCTGATCCTGCTGGGAGCTGAGGGATCAGGCACCAGAAAAACAAACAAAAAAAAAAACGAAATAAAGGAGCCCTGCTTGGGCTGCTGCTGGGAGCTTCTCCGGGCTGGAAAACCCCGGGCAGGAGAAAGTTCCAGGGAGCCCCCAGAGCCCCTTCCAGGCTTTGAAAGGGAATTTAAAAAGATGTTTATACACAGGCAGAGAGCGACAGGAAAAGGGGGAATGGCTTTAAACTGACAGAGGTGGGATTGAGATGGGATTTTGGGAAGGAATTGTTCCCTGGGGGGGTGGGGAGGGGCTGGGATGGAATTCCCAGAGGAGCTGTGGCTGCCCCTCGATCCCTGGCAGTGCCCAAGGCCAGGCTGGAGCAGCCTGGGACAGTGGGAGGTGTCCCTGCCATGGCAGGGGTGGCACTGGAGGGGCTTTAAGGTCCCTCCCAACACAAACCAGTCTGGGATTCTGGGATTCTCCTTTCTGACAGGAGCCACACTGGATTATCTCATCCCACCTGGATGAGCCCACTGGGACCTCCAACCACCTTCCCCAATCCCACCTGAGAGCAGCTCTGGAACAGCTCAGAATCCAGAACATCTCTTTAGCAGGACGTTTTCATGGGAAGGAGGAAAATTCAAGATTTGCTGGCCCCCACCACAAACCTGACAAAATCCCACGGGATTCACCTCCACAGGGACAACTGGGACTGTCCAGCCTGGAGCTCTGCCCTGTCTCCTTCCCATCACTCCCACTTCCAGAAAAATCCCAGACTGGGGGGCAGATTGAAGTGAAAACAAAAACCACTTTGGGCCAACTCTGTTTTATACCCAACAAAGCCTTGAATCCCCCCCGGCTGAGCTCTGAAATCCCGTTTCATCCCTCTGAATGAGGGACTGAATGAGGGACAGAGGGAATTTTCAATCCCTCTTTCCCAACCCTCAGGAAGGCACCAGGAGAGGAAGACTCCAGTTATGAACCAACGTGGTTTCCTGAGCTCCCTGATCAACATTTTGGTCTCTTTGATTTCCTTCCAACCTGCCCTGTCATCCCTGTAAAACGTCAAAAAGCTGTTTGCCAGGGGCCTTCTGCTTCTAGCAAAATTTAAAGCTGTGCCCATGGAAGGGAACAATTCCATCACAGACCTTCAGTTTCCTGCCTTTCCACACTTGGAATTTGCGACGGAGCCGCTGGAAGCTGTACCCGAGCACCAAAACCACACGAGACCCACCAGGCTTTGAGGACAACCTGGAGATATTTGGGGTTTGCAACCAATCTGATTCTCTACCTGAGCAAAAATCCTGCACTGGAATTCTGATTCCACCACTGGGAATTAGAATTTAACTCCAGCAGGGCCGAGTTTTTGTCCTCAATGTCCCAGCCACATCCCCTTTTCTGAGTCTGGAAATAGACTGGGTTAGGAATCAACTGCTCTTGGATTACCAGGGCTGAGAACTTCTTGTCCCTAAGAAAATTGTCAGCAGGCCAAGGACTGCCAAATTCCAGAGGGAACCAAAGGCAGCTGAACCAGGACAAGGAATCTGACTCCATTTGCTCTTTTGAAAGTTAATTTCAGGAATATTTCAACAGTGATGCCACACACACAAAAAGAAATGCACCATAAAAATGGGTGTTTTCCTTTGAGAGAATTCCCTGCTTTCCCTGTGCTCTTTATTAATATTACAAATGCCCTTGGAATATGGATTGCCTGAAATAAATATCATTGATTGGGGTAAATGAAAATATCACTGGGCTCAACGATGACAAATTTGCTGCTCCTGCCAGGCCAAGAACTTGTTTCATTTAGGAACAAGAGCTGCTGGCAGGGGCTGGGGAGGGAACTGCTTGCCAAAAGTCTCTGTAGGAAACGAAATAATTGGGAATATTCAAACAGGGGAAAGCAAATCATTGCTCTCTTTGGTCTGCAGACCCAAACCTCCTGCAGTCAGGCTGGGTTTTCTGAAGTGGTGGCAGTGGGAGCAGAAATTTTGTTGGGATTTGTCCCCTGGCACAGCCAAGGGGACCCTTTAAGTGGCTGGTGATGCTTCAGTGAAGAAACAGAGTCCTTCCCGATCCCAGGAATCCCGCAATGGAAAACAGGGTCTTTTCAAGGATTTCTCATCCACATCCCTCTGGCTTGAGCTAATTCTGCTCAGGGGAGCTGTGCTGACTTTGGCACACAGGAGGAACTTCCTCCTTGCCTAGCACAGGGCACTACAAAATTCAGGGGCTGTTTTCCCCCACCACAGAAAAAAAAGTTGCAGGAAACGTGAATGTGAGAAGCATTCTCTGCAGGCCGAGGTGGAGCCACAGCTCTTGGGTAAGTCACTGAATTTTCTCAGAAAATCATAAAATCCTGGGTTGGGAGGGACCTTAAAGCCCACCCAGTGCCACCCCTGCCATGGGCAGGGACAACTTCCACTGTCCCAGGGTGCTCCAAGCCCCGTCCAGCCTGGCCTTGGGCACTGCCAGGGGTGGGACAGCCACAGATTTTTAAGGGAAACTATTCCAGGGCCTCCCCACTCTCACAACATCACCAGACTCGGGACATTTTGTGCCACTGGAACAAAAACCTGGGATCTATCCCTGCTCCCTCCCTCTTCCTGTTGTCACCTGCTGAGCAAACGGAGAGAAGCTCTGTCTCCAGGTTTCCCTCCAGGACGGTTTTCCCTCCCTTCTGGCAGCTGATCCCTGTAAAACAGAAGCTCTGGGATCCCTCAGCCATCCTTTAAAAAGCTTGGAGAAGAGGATTCAGGGCTGGGAATCCCAGGGAGGAGCATTCCTTGCTGAAGGAATTCAGGGCTGGAATGGGCATCTCTGGAGGTGGGGGAATTTCAGGGATCTCCCTTTGGGGAAAAAAGGGCTTTTCCCTCCATTCCTCAGAAACACCTGGGCAGGAGGAGACTCTCGGATGAGGGGTTTTGAACGGACAGAGTTTTATTTTCTCTTTATTCCCTTGAAATCCAGCTGGTATTTTCAGATTTGGGCTGGGCTGGGGGGTGGAGAACCCAGCTGGGGTGGCAGGGAGAAAACCCCAGCACTTCCCAAATCCCTGTTTTATCTCAGCTCTGACCTGCAGGACACTGGGTCTGAGCCCCACTACTACTTTTGCTTTCCAAACTCAACTTCTTGTTCATTACAATTAACTCAACGCTCAAATTTACAGGTTCAGCAGGTTTTAGAATGGCTTGCGAAGTCTGAATAATTCTTAACACTGATTTACGAATAATGAATGTGTTGATTTTGTTTCTTAAATAATTTAAAATATTCTAAATAATTTTAAAATATTAGTATTTATTAATAAATAATAATTTTAAAAAGAGACACTGCTACCTTCTGGGTGCAGACTCTTTCAATCACTGAAGAACTATTTCCCTAAATAAAGTTATGTTGGTTTTTTTCCCCCTTTCTGCTCTGCCTGTTTGCTCTATTCTCTGCCAATGTATTTGAAATCATCCCCTAAAAAAAACCCCAGAACACACAAGGCTCTACAAACTCTCAAAGCCCTGATTTCATTCTTAATTAGTACAATTACACGACTCTAATGTGCTGCACGGGCTGCTTTTTGCCCACAATAATCACAGTGAGCTCTTCATTTGGATCTGGCCACGATTTTCTCACTCCTTTAATTTCCCCCTCATTCTGTTCTAATTCCCAGGAAAGAGAATTCCCAGGAATGGCACACGACTCCACAATTTGCTTCACTCATCATTAAAATGAAGTTGTCTGGAAAAATCCTGCAGACAAGGAGGGGTATCCTCAGGAGGGGAGGGGATCATTTCATGTGGTGACAATGAGGCCAGAAAAAAATCTGGATTAATTTGTCCTAAAAACCCCCAAGCCCAACAAAACCAGAGGACAGGGAATAGCAGGGACCCACGTGGCAAAATAAACCACTTTATCACCAATCCCAAAACTCATCCCCACACTCCCCATCGAGACTGACAATAGGAGAGGCCAGAAAACTTAAAAGTGAAATTATCAGCTGCCTTAAAGCCCTTTTTGAAGCGCAGGGAGCTGGTGGGGCCTTGCCTCTGGAGCAGCTGACTCCCAGGAGATAATGGAGTGCAAATCCAGGGATCAAAGGAAGCCCTTCCCTGGTGGATCTGGGAATTAATCCTGGCCACTGCTGCGGCCCAGCCACTCCTGTCATCATCTGCTCTCCTTGGATTGCAGGAGCTGCCAGGGATGCAGGAGGCAACGGGAATGGTTCCTGTCTGCAGAGGGAACAGCCACAGACCCTGCTCATCCCAGCTCAGGAATCTGGATTTTAACATTCACAGCCACTACAGAAAAGAAATCTTAGTATTTTCCAGCAGAGAAGACACGAATCTCCATCTGGTCACAAGTGAAACATTCATTTTCTTCCTGCTTCTCAGAGCTGCTGGGGAATGGTCCATGGCTTCCAGAAGTGATCCATGGCATGAGGGGCCCAGCCCCTGTGGAACTCTGAGATAAAAAAAAGCAGCTTTGTCACCAGGCACTAAAGGCACCAGAGGTTGTGTGCCATGCATATCTTGTATTTTTAGACAACTCAAGCTGTCTGTCTCTGGGGTGTTTGCCTGGTTTCCCAGATAAATTCCAGGTTTTCTACTCAGAATAAATCTCTCCTGGCAGGAGCTGTTCAAATGCCTCACTTTATCCAAGACTTCTGGGCATTTAATGGCCAGGTTGGAACAACAGCTCTGCACTTCTCTGTTGTATTTCAGCAAAGGCTGATGACAAATTCCCTGATAAAATGACCAGAAAAGTGGAGCAAATCCTACCTGGAAGGTGCCCCATGGTTCTTATCCTGGAGGGACACACGCAGCACCAGCCAGGTGACCCAGGATTTGTTATTCCCAGGATTTCTTATTCCCATGGCTCTTTCCTTCCTCGTTCTCCTCTGCTCTGATTCTTCAGGAAGTCACAAATTCCTCTCTGAGGTTCCAGCTCAGCCTGGAGAAAAAAGAGGCTCAGGGGGAATTTTTGGCTCTGCACAGCTCCTGCCAGGAGGGGACAGCCGGGGGGGATTTGGGATCTGCTCCCAGGAACAGGGACAGGAGGAGAGGGAACGGCCCCAGGCTGGGCCAGGGGAGGCTCAGGGCGGATATTTGGAAAATTCTTCATGGAAAAGGAATTGTCCAGAGCAGCGGTGGAGTCCCCATCCCTGGAAGGATTCTAAATGCCTGCGGATGTGGCACTTGGGGACACGGCAGTGGTGGCTTTGGCAGTGCTGGGGGATCAGCTGGACTCGATGATCCCGGAGGGCTTGTCCAGAACCAGGGATTCCCTGATTCTCTCTGTTGCCAATTTGCCAAATCTGGCCTCTCCTCCCTGCTGAGGAGCTTCCACCTCGTGTTAACATCAACCAAAGTGTTCGGAATCCCTGCAGGATCAGAGCAACCCCTGGGTGCTCCCAGTGCTTGCATTCCTGGCACCCTCCACGGGCTGCTTGGAGCAGGGAGGTTTTTAGGAGCTGCACAAACCCCCAGGAAGTGGCAGCAGGGAATAAACCCCAGAGCCTGCATCAGCAAGAGGGCAAAGAGTGGGAGCACAGCTGGCTCTCCCCAAATCCCTGCCAGCTGCTGCAGCAGCGGAACCTGGGAGAAGCAGGACGTGATCCAGCATTGCCCCAGCTGCTCCCGAGCAGCTTCTGGGGGATCAGAGGAACCCCGGAGCTGATCCCGCTCTGCTGAGCCAGCTGCGACTCCTCGGGGCCGAGAGGATCCTCGAGATAAGGGAATGAAGACATCAGTTGTGTCCCAAAGGACCCGAGCAGCATTTCTGCTCTCAGGAACCGGGAAATTGGGAAAGGCCGGATTTATGGCTCCTTGTGCAATCCCACGGCTTGGCTGCTGTGGAAGGAGTTTCCTTAGGACCACAGACTGTGTCAGCAGAAGATAATTTTGTCCAACACAAGTTAAAATTAACTTTTAATAAAATTTTACTAATTTTAATTTAACTTTTAAAATTAACTTTTAATATCTCATCCATCTGATGCCAGCTACATTTGGGGAAGATATCCCTCCTCCAGGTTATGGCTTACATGAACCTATTTTGAAGTAATTATTCAATTTCTGCCACTGATTCCTGCTATACCATAATTTAGTGTCCAGACCATTTTTATTTATCCTGCACTCTCAAGTTGGTTTCCCTGGATGTGACCCCTCAAACTGGGGCACCCAGGACACACACGCAGCTTTCCAACTTTCCACACACTCAGCATCCCACAGGGCTTTTCCTGCTGCTCTCTGAGCAGCCTGAACTCCTCCTGGGAGTTCCTGGAGTGCTGCAGCTCCACAAGCAGCTGGGAGGAGAGGGAATGTCCCATTTCACAGGGACAGGGCAGCATGGCTGCGTGGAGTCACGTTAAAAATCCAGCGATTCCATTTCCTTCTCCTCCTTGTCCAGCAATACCCTTAATGCCTTGGCACAGGTATTTTCCAAGGCAGAAGAGTTGCCCAAACGTATGGAAAAGCAGATTGAGAGCAGAGGTGGAGCAGCAAAGGTTTAGATATGAATTCGTGGGTTGGTCATTCCAGCAGGAACCTGGAATTAGCATTAAAGCCATTCCCTGTGTCCTGTCCCTGCAGGCCTCGTCCCCAGTCCCTCTCCAGCTCTCCTGGAGCCCCGCCAGGCCCTGCCAGGGGCTCTGAGCTCTCCCTGATCCTTCTCCTCCCCAGGTGAGCACCCCCAGCTCTCCCAGCCTGGCTCCAGAGGGGCTCAGCCCTGCAGCAGCTCCGGGGCCCCTCTGGACTCTCTCCAGCAGCTCCAGGTGCTGCTGCTGTTGTTCCCCAGGGCTGGGGCAGCTCTGCAGGTGGGGCCTCACCTGAGCAGGGCAGAATTCCCCCTCTCCTGCTGCCCAGAGTGGCTCCGGAGGTTCTGGATCCCAGCGCAGCCGGCCGGGGCAGGTGGATCTTACCCACCACCCCCATGCTTCTGCCAGGGCTCCTCTCCACCTCTCTGTGCTGGGATTGCCCCATCCCAGGTGCAGGAATTTGTGAGCAAAGGCAGCTGAGCTCCCATTAAAGGGTATTTTTTCCATGGATGGGATGTTTTTGCCCATTCCTCAATGGCTCAAACCACCTGGAGCCGGGGGCTGACCCACCCTCAGCTGTGCTGGGAATCCAAACCCCAGCACTCAGCACTTCTCCTTCCACAGGGAACTTCTGCCTTCCCTCGGCAGGGATGGACCCATCCCTCACTGAGGGGGACTGGCAATCATCGTTATCCTTGCTGCTCCAAAACGTCGCAGGATTTTTGAGAAACTCTGGAAACACCCGTTGGATTTACACAGATATTCCCCACAGCTCCAACAGATGCAGATCCTGCTCCCAGCACCACTCGTGGTTTATAAACCCACGTGTTCCTTATAAACCTCACAGAGACTTCTGCTTTTAAATTCCATAAAAATAACCCGAATTCTCCACGCAGCTGAAGGATACAGCACTGCAGAATCTTCCTTTGTGTCTCAAGGATCAAAATTCATTTACCAAGAGCTGCTGTTCCCTCTGCAGGAGCAGATAAGCCATTTAAACAGGGTTTGGGGTAAAACTCAGCAAATTAAGGCCCAGAACCAACACTGTTAAGCCCAACACCATTCTCAAATGTGTTGCGCTGTTAAATGGGAAATAAAGGACACCACAGATGCTTCCAATAATTCCAGTTTGAGTCAATTTTCCCTCCTTTGTCTTAAAGAGCTTTTGATGTGCAGCCCCAATATTGTGTCTCTCTCTGTTTTTAATCATTGTCTATTACCTCAGCTATATAAACTGTCCTGCAATGGGCTGAACTTTAATCTGGGGGAGATCAAACAGGCAGAAATACCATGGGCTGGAGAGTGACAAACTTGGGGGCAATATTCTCTCTCCTCCTATAAAAGACAGCCCACAGCAAGATAAAAATTGCTGCCTGGATTCCACAGACATCGCATCTTTGAGAGGCTCCAGGCCCACGGAAAGGGAATTTTCCTGTTTTTTCCCATGGGTGTTCTGCAGCAGAACCAGCTGCTCATTCCACCTCCTGACCACAGAACCATGAACTCATAAAGAAACACTGGTTAAAATATTGTACCACACAAGAAAGATGCTGTCATATTTTTCAGCAAATGAAAAATTGACTCTTTTCTTGTCTAGCGGTTTTGAAAAAAATATTGTGTTTTTTGTGCAAAAGTGTTCTTTGGAGCAACTGCATTCAAAGGTCTCTTTTTGCTGGCTCAGGACTCTGCTTTATAACCCCTGTGCTCGCACCAGAACCACCTGGGAGCTTGGGCTGCACCATCAAATCCCTCAGATCAAACGGGACGTTGGGAAGGAATTGTTCCCCGGGAGGATGGGGAGACCCTGGAATAGAATTCCCAGAGAAGCTGCGGCTGTCCTGGATCCCTGGAAGTGCCCCAGGCCAGGTTGGATGGGGCTTGGAGCAGCCTGGGACAGTGGAAATTGTCCCTGCCCATGGAATGGGGTGGGATTTAAGGTGCCTCCCAAGCCAAACCATCTCCTTTGGATGCTCAACCGCGTTTGGAGGAGGCAAAGCCAAAGTCAGACACCCCGAGGAGGCTGAATCCTGCCCAAAAGCCAAATTCCTCCTGATGAGTGTGCAGGAACAAGAGCCAGTGGATGTGAGAGGTCAACACACGTTCCAGAGCCTTGGATCCAGCAGGAGTTTGTGCTCGGAGCGCTCTCCTCCCGCCAGGAGGGGCTCGAGCTGGGCGCACGTTTCAGGCTCTCCTGGCGACCGCAGATCACGGGACGAGGAGTGGAACCGAGGATTTCCAAGCCTCCCTGGAAATCCTGGTTCCTGCAAGGCAAGGCACAGACTCCCTCCTGACCGTTCCTGAATAAACACATCCTGGTGAGTTCGGAGCTCTCCGGCCCCCATTCCCGCACAGGCAGCTCTGGGCTTTTCCTCTCAATCCAGAGAATGCAGAATTCCAGCCCAGCCACTCCTCTGTGGGAACAAAGGATCCAAATCCCCATTTCAGGCTCTGCCTCCGTGGTCTTTAAACCAGCAAAGATTGATTCTCCTTCACGGCGACACAACCAGGCTGGAGGGGATAAGATTCTCCAGACTGAAGGCTCAGTAAACACTGTTTATCCAGAGTTTTATTCCCAATCCTCCAGAGCTCCTCAACCCAGCCAAGACTGTTGCATTTCCAGCAGCCTTGGCTGTGCTCTCTCCTTGAAGAAGGAAGGGATGATGATGATTTAGCATCTGGAATATTCCCCCTCCCTTTGTTTGCCACAAAACCAGCTTTCATCCCCTGTCTGCATTCCCACCTGAGGAGAGACTCCTTAATTTCTGGCAACATTTATTTTCCACATTACCTCATCAGTTTCTTTCGGTTTTTCCCTCTCATCTCTCCCTGAGGAGCTCCTGCCTCTCTGTGTTACCTCCCTTTGCATCAGGTGTGAGCCAGACTGTGACTTCAGCCTCAGAATTCCCAGATTTTCCCTGCTGAGAGGGAGCCAGGGCAGGGAGAGGTCTTCCCAAGGCTTTCCAGGTGTGTTGTTCAGAGCTGGTTCATATCTAAAAATACTTCAACCTCAAGGACCCAGCTTTGAAATAAAGGCAAAACCTCAAACGGAGCCGTGAGTGGTTTGAACATAAAACCACAGAAGTGTGTGAGGGATTATTTTATGATCCCACTGCTGCTCCTTAAGGATTAGGTTATTCCTAATTCCTGATTAAAGCCAAGGATGCCTGGCTGAGAGACCAGCTCAGCTTCCCTGGTAACTGGGAGCCAGGGGAGGGAGATCCTTCCATGTCCTTCAGGATGGAGGAAATGCCCATGTGTTCGTGGTAAAACAATGTTTTAATAAACAGCAGCATAAAATAATCAGTGTTTAATATCATCTCTGGCATGTGAAATACAAAAATGCACATATCTCAATTATAAAATAGCCTTTGTTATTACATTTTTTTTTTTCTCATGCTTGCCTAATTGAAATGCCCGTAATTAATAACTCAATCATCAAGTAATACAGTGATTAAACGCATGCAGTGAAAACAAAGAAAGATATTTGTATAAGGTAGTGGCTGAGTATCACCATAATATATTTCAGGAACATCTACATCAGGGTAAAAATCAAAAGAAACAGCCCAAGATATAAAATGCAGAGATGTATTTTCACTTCTGCTGTACAAAAACATCATCACACTTTTGTGCAAAAAGATTAAAAATAAAGTCCTATTATACAACATTGTCAACTGAGCAAAAAAAGATTGTTTTTTGTGGACAACAAAAATATTATTCAGTACAAAAAAAAAAAGAGTCTGTGGAAAATGTACCGTACACAGCACGTGTGTAGCTCAATAAAGTGGTTTCAAATGAAGAATCTCAATTGGTTCTACCTGAATGGGTTTTTTAATGACACAAATGGTGCATTCCTAAGTGGAAAATCAGCACTAATTCACATTATTAGACACAATTGCTATCGATGGATTTGCTGCCTGATGGAATGTGAGCCTCCCTTTTTCCAGGGTTACTGGAGTCAGAGTCCCTGCAATGACACAATAAATATTCCTGGGAAAACTGATTGTCATATATAAAACCGTGGTTTGGCGCTTTTCCATTACACAGTTGCATAGCAACAAAAGGATATAAAATTCCTGCTTGAGCGACTAGATCATGAAATGTTACCTTTGAAGAAGCTGATTCAGGTTCTGAAATTAAAGCCCTTTAATTTCATTTCCTTTAAGGCAATTCCTTAAGAACTCCAGCTGTCCTTAGCAGCCAGCAGCAGATGAGGTTTGTAGACTGCAAGCTGATAACTCCAGCGTTTGTGCTGTCACAAAAATGACATTTTTTGGTCTGAATCTGAGCTCAGACCCCCAACTAAACCAAAGACCAAAATCCCACCTGAAGTAATTGATTCAGCTCTCAGATCATATCTTTGAAACACGATCCTCGACTGCAACATTTACAAATATTTTCCCTCTTGGCACTGAAATTGCACACCCAGATCTCCGAACTTTTGCATCTCCTAAAAAAAGAGACAAATATTAAAATACGGTTTTCAGTATTAAAAAAAAGTTCCTGTGATTTAAACCACGCCGGAGGTTTAAAAAGCTGTGAAAAAGCATTGGATAAACTGTTTTTATTTTAAAAAAACCTTCTCAATCCCTCTTCCCCTCTTTGAATTGTCGGTGGCACTTGGAGAAACGTGGCCAAAGCCGAGGATTCCCACCACGAGGATCTGTCTGGTTGTGCCTGCCCATCCTGGCGAGCAGTGAAACTTCACAGAAGACACTTTGCTGCAACGTCTGTCCAACAACCAGAAAAGGATCTTTAATAAAATATTTGAATAAGGAAAAAACAACAACAACAACAACAACAACAACAAAAAATCTTTCCTCCCCCTTCCGAGTTCCGTGTCTAAAGAGTTCTATTTACAAAGGCCTCGCGTATTTACAATTCCGCCGAAATCACGGAGTCGTTGGGTCCGTGGATGCTGGAGTCCCCCAACAGGGAAGACTGCTTGGAGTCCATTTTGTAGGGTTTTTGAGTTTTACTGCCGAACACCGTCATCCCCATGCCCGCCGGGTGGCTGGGAATGGCCATGTGGGACAGCAAGGGGATGTTGGCTTCCTGGTTGGAGCCCGACGAGGGCAAGCTGGTGACGTGGCCCGTGCTGGTGGAGCCGCTGGCGCTGCTGGGGGAGCG
>WAAG01062224.1:38595-88432 GCA_013390105.1 Tichodroma muraria
CCCCCCTCCCGCCGTGAAGCCTCATTAGGTTAATGGGCTTCTTGGGAGCCACCCTAATTAAATCCATTTCCCATCTAGGCATGTCCTGGAGAGGCAGAAGGCACAATACTGATTAAAATGGGCCTGAAATGGCTCATTCAGCCAGTGCAAAACCGGCAGAATGCAAGCCCCACACGGTATTCTGGTTTTAATATGCAGATTAGCACTTAACAATTCAATTACTGCTCACCTGATCCAGCTCTGTTTGTATTTAGAATAATAAAGCCACAGAACAACGAGTACCATTTATGGCAGCAGTGAGAGGTTTTGGCAATTAAAACCTTCGTCAGGAATTCTCCAGCCGGGCCAGCCTATCTCAGTTATGATCAAGCAAAGCTTGAAAATTAGAGAATTTGGCTCTAGAAGAGTTCTGGTATCTCAGATCAAAAGCCTGGGCCAGGCCTGGCATCTCAGAGCCCATCTAGGGGGGACTGGCACAAGAACCTTCAGGATAGTTTTTTGTTATTTCTGTTTTGTTGTTTCTGAAGTAACAGCAGAAGAGATACAGGACTCGAAAAGTGTGGGGAAAATCATGGAGTTGTCGAGGTTGGAAAAGCCCTCAGAGATCAGCAAGTCCAACCCTTAAACCAGCACTGCTAACACAGCTCAGGCCTTGTTTAAAAATAGAGGTGACATTGCCAGGTCCTCTAGTGTGGATTTGAAGTTTGTGCTTACAGAACTGCCCCTGTGGCTGCATTTTGGGTTTGCAAAATGGACAAAAAGGGAGATTCAGCTCTCATTTGATTCTCATTGCTTTTCAGAGACCCAGGGGGAATTGAATGGAAGACCTGAACAAATGGGTCCTAATTGTTTAATCTGCACGTAGAAATAACAAAATTGATAATAGGCCAAGAAAAAAAAAATACAGCTATTTGCATGGACATGCCAGAAATGCACCCAGAAATGTTATGGAAATTCAAAGTTTCACACAAAATTTGATGTTGCCTACAAGTTGTCACAGTAACATTTACCTTCCCCCTCAGAAAGAAGATACCTTTGATGTTCCTGCTCCACAGCCAGAACCAAATTAAATTTTTTCTGGTTATGGTTATGAACATTCCTGCAGTGAGACATGTTCTGAGTCTGCTCCAAAGTCTTTTTCAATTAATGGAAAGATGGGAATGGATGCCAAAATGGGATCTAAATTATGTTCTTACTGAAAGGGTAGATCAGGGGGAAGGCAGATAGTCTGGGCTCTATCATGCTCATCTCAAACCCTCTCCCTAATTTTGGGCCCCTCACAAGAAGAAAGCCATGGAGGGGCTGGAGCGTATCCAGGGAAGGGAATGGAGCTGGGAAGGGGCTGGAGAATCCCTGAGGGAGCTGCGCAGGGGCTCAGCCTGGAGCAGAGGAAGCTCAGGGCGCCCTTCTGGCTCTGCACAGCTCCTGCCAGGAGGGGACAGCCGGGGGGGATTTGGGATCTGCTCCTGGGAACAGGGACAGGAGGAGAGGGAACGGCCTCAAGTTTCACCAGAGGATGTTCAGATGGGACATCAGGGGAAATTTCTTAACAGAAAGGGTTGCCCAGCCCTGGCACAGCTGCCCAGGGCACTGGTGGGGTCCTAAAAGGGACTTAAAAAGAGATTTAAAAGCCCTGTGGAAGTGGCACTTGGGGACGTGGGGCACTGGTGGCCTTGGCAGTGCTGGTTGATGGTTGGACTCGATGACCTCGGAGGGCTTTTCCAACCTAAACAGTTCCATGTTTCTATGCTTTAATTTAGCCCAGGGGTTGTATTGACTGGAACAACAACATGAAAGTCAGGAACACCTCAGCTGGCAGTGCACAGCCATTGCCCAGGAAATGACTTTCATGCCACCGCTCTGTCACCGCAGGGGCAGCAAAGGTCACCAAGGAGCAGGGCCAGCCTTTCCTACAGCTCTGTCCCCGGACACTTTTGCAGCAAACCCTTCCCCTTTCCGCCCCCAACTCCACCCCAAACCAGGCCAGGCCTTACCACAGGCCGGGACATCGCAGAGCTCCGACTTGAAGTTCTCATCCAGGGTGAAGCACCACGGGGCGTCCTTCTGGTTGCCGGGGTTCCTGCAGTAGGAGTGGCCCCCGTTGAGCTCGGGGTACCTGGCAGCAGTGAAGGTGTGGGTGTGGGGGTACTGCGAGTTCCAGGGCTGGCACTGCCGCCCCGAGCGCGTGACGCTCACCGTGCCCCGGTAATCCACGCCCGTGCTGTTGTAGCACCTGTGATCTGCAACGAGGCAAAGCCAAAGGCACTCGTCACTCACCAGCGGGAACCTCGTGCGAACGGGCAAGTGGGAATAGGAGTGGAAGCCTCCTCCACGGTGGAGAGGGTCCAGGGTTTCACTGGACGATGGTCCCAAGGTATTCCCAAGCACGTGGGAAGCTGGGTCGCAAAAGCGCCACCTTTAACTGCCAATTAAACCCTTCATTAACAGCCCGGGGAAGGCTGAGGTGCCTCAGGGATTCAGGCAGGCGAGGCACCTGAGATGCAAGCAGGGATACACAAGCACATCCTTGGGTTCCTGACATCCTCAGGGAGTCAGCTCCGGTGAAAATATTTTTATTCTGTGGGTTCTTGAAGAGAAAAACCGAAACCTGAGCTGAAAAACCCCAGCAGCGGCTGCAGGCTCTGGAGCATGGCCAGTGCTGGATGCAGCACCTCGGGATGAGCTGCTGGCATCTCCCAGCACGGCCCAGTTTGGGAGAGTGGGCTCCCAGTTTGGTGTGGCTGCAAAGCAGGGCCTGCTTCACATTCACATTCCTGGGAGGATTTAAAGCTTATGCTCCTGTAGTGAAAACAGCTTCTGCCAAGCGTTTTTAATATAAGATACACAAAAGAAGGCAAAACCACAGTGGGGAATTGAGTTGCAGGCATTATTTGCACAGGAAGGTGGAGCATTTGCGGGGGCCACGTTTTATATTTGACTGTTCAGATGTGGAAGGGTTGTGAACAGGCTGCAAGCCCAGCTTGATCAAAGAGTGGGCTCGACCAGAGCCTAAAATTAGGCTGGCTTAGGCAGGACAGCCATGGATCCAGCCCTACCAAGGTTCCTCCTGACAAGGATCCCTGCACGGCACCTGTGGTGCTGCCGTAGCAGTCAGGCTGAGCAGGGAGGAGGATGAAGGAGCAGGGAGGACAAAGCCTCATCCCATATCCCTCGGCATCCAAATGCTTAGACTCCATAGTTTCCTACCCCACATTACTTAGAAAAGACCCGAAAATATCCTTCAGAATCCCTGAAAAAATCCCTCAGAACTCCTGAAAAATCCCTCAGAACTCCTGAAAATGTCCTTCAGAATTCCTGAAAAAATCCTTTAGAATTCCTGAAAAAATCCTTCAGAATTCCTGGAAAAATCCTCCAGAACTCCTGAAAAAATCCTTTAAAATTCCTGAAAAAACCTTCCAGAACTCCTGAAAAAATCCTTCAGAACTCCTGAAAAAATCCTTCAGAATCCCTGAAAAAAACCCTCAGAATTCCTGAAAAAATCCTTCATAATCCCTGAAAAAATCCTTCAGAATCCCTGAAAAATCCTTCAGAACTCCTGAAAAAATCCTCCAGAACTCCTGAAAAAATCCCTCAGAACTCGTGAAAAAATCCTTTAGAATTCCTGAAAAAATCCTTCAGAATCCCTGAAAAAATCCTTCAGAACTGAAAAAAATCCTTCAGAATTCCTCCCCCTGCTGGACCAGCTGGGGGGAATTGCTAGAGCCGGGAAATTCGCCTGGGAGCTGTCAAAGCCCAGCGCGGGGCTCCGAGCGGGATGCACGAGCCCTTCCAGCCAATCTCGGCACGGCAGAACCTTCACCACGGAAAAGCAGACATTTTCCACTTACTTTTATTTATGGGATCAGCCATGGGGATCCCGATGCGGATACAGCTGAGAGCCTCGGGGCTGTCGGGCTGCGGCAGATCTTCGCAGTTGGGCAGCTTCAGCCTCATCAGGATCATGGGGTTAGACCTGGCAAAAATGTACTCAGTCTGGCACAGGACGTTTTCCAGGATCTCACACTCATCCCGGCACAGATCCCGAGGTTTGGGAGCCGAGGAGGTCTCGTCACAGTAGGGGAAGGCGTAGTGGCACAGGGAGGGGATGGCAAACTGGGAGCACTTATCCGACAGGTGGCTGGAGGTGCCGATCATGGTGAAGGCAGCTGGAAAACACACACGAGGCTTTGACTTGGGAACGTCTTTCCCGGGCTGCTGCCTTCCCAGCAAAACCCTCACTTCCCACTGCAGCTGTGCAGGTGATGGAACAGGAATGCACAGCACTAATTACACTGGAAGTTATTAACGCCGCTGGTTTCACTGACAAGGAAAATACATCAGGTTTTCAACACAGGATTAATGCTAAGCCCATTACCCACCCCCCAAACATAATTATTCCTTTAATTATTCCTTTATTTATTCCTTTAATTATTCCTTTACTTATTCCTTTAATTATTCCTTTATTTATTCCTTTAATTATTCCTTTATTTATTCCTTTTTTTTCCCCCTCTCAAATAACTTAGAATAATTTACAAGTCCATGTAGTATTTGGAAGCCCAACAGGTAAACCCCAAATTCCTGCTCCGGTTCCTTCGTGGTAGGTGACAGCTTTCATACAATTCCAAATAACTTCTCGAAGTAAATGCTGGAAGGTTATGAACTGGTGGCTCCACATTGCCTTTCCTGGGGAAATGAAGCCTCTTTTTGCAATGCTGTCAGTGTTTGGAGACAAAGGGGGAAGAAAAATTGGGGATATTCTGACAGCAAGAAAAAATATATCTGAACATAGAGATGATTACCAGGGCTATGATCAGGCCAAGTTAATTTGTATGAAAAATAGAGAATATCATGATATCTATGAATTCAGCAAGCCCATCAGCACATCCCACAAAAATAATGGTAACTGGTTCTTCCCTAAATCCAAAGGAAAACCACTACCTGCTGTATTATTTATGCAGCCTTTCCCAGCACCTAAATTATTCCAGCCACCTAAAATCAACTAAAGCTGGTCCCTCTTTGCTGTCCAAACCTGCTGGGGTAACAGCAGCACTGAGTCTCCCAGAAGCTGTAAACACACGGCCCCTTCTCCTTGAAAAATCTTTTTTTTCAGGTGTTCTGGGAGGAGCTGGAGGAGCAGAGACACACCCAGAGGAGCTCATGGCAAGAGGGAATAAAGATCGGGAGCAAAGCTCATGGCAAGAGGGAAAAAGCTGCTGGAGCTTTATAAACAGCGATGTAAAATAACATCGCTGTTTATAAAGCTCCAGCAGCTTTTTGGGAGCAGACAGCTCAGTGGGGAGGCAGCCAAGGCGTTTTTACGCACCTGTAATCTGATTTTCTATTTCCCCCTGCATGTGCAAGGACTCCATGTAGATGGTTCTGTTGCCAATGAAGCGGGCACAGGCAATGCCCCTGTAAGGCTGGCAAAACCCATCCTCCTCATACTCGTCCCTGCAACCAGCCAGAAACACAAAAAGGTGACTGTAAAATACTGAAAACAATTAGAATTACTTCATTCTATTCAACAAGATCTTGAATATTTGTTTGTTTAAATAAACCCCCTTCATCTGCCTGGTAAAATTGGCATCTCAGCTCAGTCAAAATACACATTAATGTTGTATGAAATGAGTGCTTTTAAGGCTCTGCTCAGAAATACACCCAGCCTTGATTAGAAGAGAAACATAAACTGCCTGGAAAAATAGGACTGATGTTTATTTAAAGCAGCTAACACATAGTTTTCTATTTTTGAACGAAGCTTGTGCTTAATATTGATAAACACAGCAGGGAGAGTCATGCAAGCAGAATTTAAAGTGTATATAGAAAATCCAACGTCTGCCAGCACCGATACCCTGGAAATAGGAAATGTTTGCTCAGCCTTCCATGTGTGCTAACATTTAGTGCTAAAACAGAACCAAAACTGAGACCGGAGTTCAACAGACACATTTCTTTCATTAGGTGCCTTCTTTTAGGCAATAAAGGAGACACTTAATCCAGAAATACAGATGGGAAATTATTTGCCAATGCTCTTCAAACAAAGCAAGGAAAGGCAGGCACTGGGTATTTTGAATAATCAGCACTGAACAGGGAGTTTTAGTGGGGTTTTGAGGAGGGGTTTTCATACGTGATCCCTGAAATCCCAACTCCATGAATCGGCCCTTTCAGCTCCTTCCTTTGAGGATCCACTCGGAGATAATTCGCACTGAGATTTTTGGGATGAATTTTCCTGACAGACACCTCGGCTCTGCTTGAGGTCCCAGTAAAAGGAGGTGCTTAACGAAAATTTGCTGATATTTTCTCTGTTATTCCTGCCCAGCCCAGCCAGCTCCTCTATGACTCTCAAACCCCAGTTCCAGACACTGAAGTTTAATGATGAAGTTTCCTTCGTCAGTTTTTACTGAAGTTGAATGATGAATTTTAAATGAAGTTTAATGAAGTTTACTTCGTCAGTTTTTACTTTTTACAGTTTTTACTGAAGTTGAATGATGAATTTTAAATGAAGTTTAATGATGAAGTTTACTTCGTCAGTTTTTACTTTTTACAGTTTTTACTGAAGTTTAATGATGAATTTTAAATGAAGTTTAATGAAGTTTACTTCGTCAGTTTTTACTTTTTACAGTTTTTACTGAAGTTGAATGATGAATTTTAAATGAAGTTTAATGATGAAGTTAACTTCATCAGTTTTTACTTTTTACAGTTTTTGCTGAAGTTTAATGACGAAGTTGAAATGATACTGGAATATCCCTGGGGGTGATGACAGCCGGGTAGGGAACAGGTTATTTCCTTTGTGTGCGGAATTCTCCCTCCCCCAGATGCCGAAAGCCCAACAGTGCAACCACACCACGCCTTAATAAGGGAAAAATCAGAGCTTTTTTTTTTTTAATCAACTCCGCCATTAAGCTTAACAAAAGCCACTTTCATCCCCTCCTGAAGACCTTGGCTGTGGGAGCTTGGAAATGCAAATTCCACGGGGGCTCTTTGAAGTCGCCCATTGTTCGTGCGCTGCCGCTCCGCGGCTGCGGCCGCTGCCGGTGCCCCGGCACCGCGGCCAGCGGCTGCTAATGGGATTAGTGGGAAGAAGCGCTGGGATCGCCTTCCAGGACACCCCAGACATCCCCCCGGCACTGCCGGCCTCCCAGAGCAGCGTCCCGGGATTCCCGCAGCGTTCACAGGGAGAAGCCAAACCCCAGGGATTAAGCGCAGTAATTGATGAGTGTGAAGGCGAGGGGGTGGGAAAGAAGGGTGAGAGAGATGGAAACTTCCTCCACGGACATCTCACCGGTGGGAAATCGGGGGGAGAGGGTCCAGGGTTTCACTGGACGATGGTCCCAAGGTATTCCCAAGCACGTGGGAAGCTGGGTCGCAAAAGCGCCACCTTTAACTGCCAATTAAACCCTTCATTAACAGCCCGGGGAAGGCTGAGGTGCCTCAGGGATTCAGGCAGGCGAGGCACCTGAGATGCAAGCAGGGATACACAAGCACATCCTTGGGTTCCTGACATCCTCAGGGAGTCAGCTCCGGTGAAAACATTTTTATTCTGTGGGTTCTTGAAGAGAAAAACCGAAACCTGAGCTGAAAAACCCCAGCAGCGGCTGCAGGCTCTGGAGTTGAGTTCACCTTTCCATCATTAAATGCCCAGATAGAATATACTTAATTAGCGTTTATTTTCTTTTATGGAATTATAGCACCATAGAATCCTTAATGTTGGAAAAGGCCGCTAAAATCGAGTCCAACCATTCCCCAGCACTGCCAAGGCCACCACTGCCCCACGTCCCCAAGTGCCACATCCACAAGGATTTTAAATCCCTGCAGGGATGGAGACTCACCACTGCGCCAATGTCTGACCACCCTTTCTGTAAGGCAAATTTCCAAAACATCCCCCCTGAGCCTCCCTTGGCCCAGCCTGGGGCCGTTCCCTCTCCTCCTGTCCCTGGGAGCAGATCCCAAATCCTCGCCGGTTGTCCCCTCCTGGCAGGAGCTGTGCAGAGCCAGAAGGGCTCCCTGAGCCTCCTTTGCTGCAGGCTGAATTTATCACGGGATTTCCCTCGGGGACCACCCGAAGGGATCCCTTTGAAGGGAAGGACACGCAGCAAGGACGGGCAGTGAGCAGGGACAGCAGCTCACCCGGCTGGAAAGCCCTGAGGAGCGGCATTTTGCAGATCTTCTCAGGAGGGGAAGGTTAAAGAGGAAGGGCCAGGATGCCCCCAGCTCTGCCCTGGGGCTGCATCCAGCGGAATTCACCCAGGGAAAAGAGCAGATTAGGAGCTCTTGAGGAGCAGGAACTACTTAGGATTGTTTTGGAAATCAGCTCCGCAATGGGGCAGAAGGGTAAAACAAATGAAAGGAACAGGAGCATCAGAGGAGGACAGAGGGACCCCGAGACCCCGCGGTCCCCTGGATTCTGCTCCGGGGCTCATGGGGACAAAAAAAGGGCTGGGAGGTTCCTCCATTGAACAGCAGCTCCCTGAGCCGCTGCTCCCCACAACAGAGCGGTTCTGGGGAGCAGCCACGGCTCTCCCAAACGCTTTCCCTCTGAACAGATGCTGCCGAGGCGATCACCCCCTGCTTTCCAGACATTCCACCCAAACCCCTCCAAATCCAGAGCCGGAGCCCGACACGAAACCCACAAAAGCGTGAAGGGCTCCTGCAGGAAAAACACATTCCCCACCTCCTGCTGCCCCCGGCACGCTTTGGCTTTAAATAGAATACACAATAAATACCTTTAAATAAATACAGCTATTTTCAGGTTTGGCTTTAGATACAGCTTTTTTCAGGTTTGGCTTTAAATACAGCTATTTTCAGGTTTGGCTTTAAACCCAGCGATCCGGTTTTGGCTTTAAACACAGCAATCGGGTTTTGGTTTTAAGCACACCTATCAGATTTTGGCTTTAAACACAACTATTATCAGTTTTCGGCTTTAAACACAGCTCTCAGTTTCTTGGGATCAAGGCTGAGTCCGCATTCCTTTCCCACAGTCCGTGTTTGGCATCCCTCAACTGCTCCGTGTAAGGAATCACCACATCCCTGCTCGGATGCGTTTCTGCTTCTTGACCCTGATCCCGCACAAGGATCCCTTTGGCTCCAGCAGGATGGAAATTAGGCCTGATCCAGCAATTAATGTGTTAACATTTACAGACGAGCTTAAATCCCAATGATTAAGTCCTAACGGAAGCCAATCCAAGCCCGGAGGTGTTTCTGATTGTGGATGGACTTCAACCACTTGTGCAAATTCTGGCTCCAGTGGGGAGGACAGCAGCCAGCAGGTGGAAAACAGGGATGGCAGCGTGCAGGAACAATTCCAGCCCAACCACAGCAGAGGGTTTGGGGTCTGGGAGCTGCCCCGCAGCCGATTCCTGCTCCTGGCACTGCCTGCACCCCGCAAAGCCCCGGTGAGGGTTGGGTGAAGGCTGCACAGGACAAAATGCTGGATTTTAACGACCAACAGATGAGACAGCTCTGCAGGGCTTTAAGATTCTTTCCTCTCAGATTTGATTTCCACTCTGTTTTCTGTTTCACTCCGTCAGTATTTCCAGCCTGGATGTTTATCTTGGAGCTGCTTTTGGAGCCCGCAGCACTTCCCCCTGTGACAACACCTCTGGCTCGGTGTAATAACAGCACCGAGGATTAATTGACACCATGCTCAGGTGTCTCTGAGGATCTGATTGCTCAAAGTTCACACAAAACCGAGGAAGAGCTTTGAAGGGTGCCCCCAGCCAAAATCCCTTTAAGATCCCTTCCAGCCCAGCCCATTCTCTGATTCCATCTCTTTATCTCAAGCTGCTCCTGGCCTGAGGCTCCAGTGAATCCAGAGGCTGATCCCCCTCCCATGCAGCTCCTTTCTGAAACTGGGCAGAATTTCTGCCTCTGCATCTTTTTGGGCATCCCCATGCAAACCAGGCAGAGCAGAGAAACATTAACAATCAGTTTGCAATATTTATTTTATTGCTTCACACTAAGCCTGGAGGGGCTTCGTGGTACCACCTCCTCTGCAACTGGTTCCTAAACACAAACCACCTCTGCAAGGTTCTCTGTCAAACTCCACTTCCCCACATCCTGAATTTTCTTTGCCAGCCTTTTTCTAAATGACGAGAAATCGCCCGAATTTAAACAACATTTCCAGCAAACGCCAACAACAAGTCCAGGAACTCAGTTCAGCAAAAGCTTTGCAACTAGACTTTAATGTGAGTTCATTTAGAAGCATTTCATATATTGATAGAAAAACGGAACCTGGGAGATCATGTCGTATTTGTTTTTACAATCCAATATATTAAAAATGCGTATTCCAGAGATGCTGTAATTGTGTGGTCATCCCTACCACACCCCATGGATCCTTTTCTTTCTTTCTTTCTTTCTTTCTTTCTTTCTTTCTTTCTTTCTTTCTTTCTTTCTTTCTTTCTTTCTTTCTTTCTTTCTTTCTTTCTTTCTTTCTTTCTTTCTTTCTTTCTTTCTTTTCTTTCTCTTTCTTTCTTTCTTTCTTTCTTTCTTTCTTTTTCTTTCTTTCTTTCTTTCTTTCTTTCTTTCTTTTTCTTTCTTTTTCTTTCTTTCTTTCTTTCTTTCTTTCTTTCTTTCTTTCTTTCTTCCTTCCTCCCTTCCTTCCTCCCTTCCTTCTTCCCTTCCTCCCTTCCTCCCTTCCTTCTTCCCTCCCTCCCTTCCTTCCCTGCCTCCCTCCCTCCCTCCCTCCCTTCCTTCCCTGCCTCCCTTCCCTTCTTTCTTTATCTCTTCCCCTTTTGCCTTAAGAAGGATTTAAACAAGTACCCCACAAGAAAGAACCATAAATACAGGACTAATTTGGATATCTTGAGCAAAAATGGCCAAAGGACAGAACAGAACAAGGCAAGACAAAGTCCCAAATGCTTTGAGTGCCCCAAAAGCCAGCATGAATTAAAGTGTAAACGCAGAGAAGGTTGATTTATGAGCATTAACCAATCTGAAGGGCAAAAGCAAATAAATGTTGAATTATCTCCCAGATCTACCAAGTGGAGATAGAAAAGTTTTGGCTCTGGGTGAAGACTGCAGACATTTTTTTCACTGACAAAGTGAAAGACATTTTGTCTTGCCATTAATTACAAGTTGTATCAATAAATTATTTTTACGGTTATGCACCCCCAGTGTCCCGCCTCTGTATAAATTATTTGTACATTGCTAAATAAATTATATTTTGTTCCCTCCTCGTGTTCCAGCTTCACACAGGATGAAATGAAAGGGTTTTGACTTGGCAGATCTCCCTTAAAGCAAACAGATGAACAAAATTCTCTCATATTTTCCAAAGAGCAAAACTCAGTTGCTGGTGCCTCGCTTGGAAAATGGGAATACATTGGCTCTGTTTCATGATAATATTTCAGCAAATTTCTGCATTTCACTTTGCTAAAAGAAGAGAACTTCCCCAGACTTCCACGTCACTGTGTAATTTAGGGAGCAGTTCTGGGAATAAAAGCTGTTACTGCTTGACACCCCTTTAAAGGCACAGGGCAGCCAGGGTTGAAATTTTTTACTTTCTGCCTCTGCTTTCCCAGGTCACTGGGAAAGCAGGGGCAGAAAGTAAAAAATTCATGATGCTGTGCTTTGGAATCATTACATTTGTAGAGTTCCATAGCACCTCTGACTAATAATACTAATACTAATACTAATACTAATACTAATACTAATACTAATACTAATACTAATACTAATACTAATACTAGTACAGCCTGGGATAGTGGAAGGTGTCCCTTCTTCTGGCAGGGGTTGGAATAAGATGATCTTTAATGTCCTCCCCAACCCAAACCTTTCTAGGACACTGTGATTAAAAAATACCAATAATCAAATAAGATCTGCCTAAGGAATTGCTTTACTCAGTTGCTCCCTCACGGTTCAGAGTGATGGTTGCTTTGAATGATGCCTCCAATCCAGATATTGATAAATAATCCAAAATTCCTGTGGGTTTGGGATGCTGGCTGAATGGATTTGCAGTGGGACAGCACCAGTGAGCCCAGGCCACATTAGGGCCACAAATTAGAGCTAAATATTGATCAAAAATCAATAAATCAGCCCTGAGATTCAGCTTCAGAGGTGGCTTTTTTTTTCCTCCCAAACACCTGAAATGTCCCTTTGCCAACACAACTCCTGCAAAGCCCGAGGGCATTCCCTGCAGGCTGGGGCGGCCCAGCAGCTGCAGCTGCTTAGGGAACAACCTTGGGAGAGGGTTTGGATCTCTCCTGGCAGATTCCTGACATCATCATTCAGGATGAACTGCAAATCACAAGCTCGGAGTGATGGGAAAGGCAGGAAACTCCTGGCACCGGTGCTTTGTTTGACGGAGCTATTTGAAGGTCACGTTTGGAAGCTCGGCCTGTCCAAGTTTCGAAACGCAGTGGGGGGAAAAAACCCGTGAAATGTTTTTGAAGAGCAGTCAAGAGGGATAAGATCACACGTGCTGAACGTTGCCTCCTCTCTCAGAGGAGAAAAACCCCAGAAAAATCCCCTAAATCCCCTGCCTCCTGCTGGATCCCCTCCCGGGGCCGCAGGGGTCTCACCCACCCTCGTCCCCCTCTCATCGGGCACCGAGCTCCGGAGAGGGAGGTTGGCCTGGAGGGATTGGCACCTCCAGCCCATAAATCCACAGCTGCTCTGCCCTCGGTGATCCCAGACCCCGTGGCTGATGCTCTGAGGGGCCTTGGGAGGGGATGGACGGGGCTGGAGCCATCCCATCCTCATCCATGTCCTACGCACTGCTGGGAAGCTGGACACTAACAAAGGGAAGAGATTTCCCTCGAGAGCTTGGCCACGTCCTCCAATTTTTTTGTCCAAATCCCTCCCAGCTGGGAGGGAATATTCAGAATTTAGGGCCCAATTATGCACATTTTGGTTAGACTTGAGAAGGTTGCCCAGCCCTAAATTCTGAAAATCCAGATTCTGGTGTTCTAGAAAGCTTCTAGAAAGCAACACCCCAACCCTTCCTGGGTATGGGGATGCTGCAAATACAGCTTTGAACTCACCCAAACTGATAGAAAAACCTGTAATATTGAACCCCACAAAATGAGTTTCAGCCCATTTTACCTCTCCCTAACTCTTTCCTGCTTTCCCTTATTTTCCGGAGTCACAGCTTCATTTCTGCTCCTCCCTCCCCTCTCCTTCCTCCTAACATTTAATTTGTCTTCTGTGCCTCAAATAGTTCTTTCTTCTGGTGACCTAATATTTTAACCTTAAGCATGATGAGAAACAGACCTCACAAACCTGACACTTGAATTAAAAGTGAAACACATGCCTCAGCACAAGTTAATTAAAAATAATACCTATAATGTTAGCTTGTTTAAGCTATTATTTGACCAGAAATTTGCACCCATCAATAAATGGGAGTCCACAATTGCTGCAAAAATAACAGCAAGCTCGAAGTTACCAAAATTAGCTGGTTTATTTCTCTTTGTATTTCACAGATAAAAAGATCTCCCTGATAGGAGGGGGCAGCCAAGGGGGGGTCAGGCTCTGCTCCCAGAGAACAGGATGAGAGGAAACAGCCTCAAGTTGTGCCAGGAGAGGTTTAGGTTGGATGTCGGGAAAATTTTTTCATGGAAAGGGTGTTGAGGCATTGGGGCAGTGGTGGAGTCCCCATCCCTGCAGGGATTCAAAATCCCTGTGGATGTGACACTTGGGGACGTGGGGCAGTGGTGGTCTTGGCAGTGCTGGGGGGGGTTGGATTCCATCTCAGAGGGCTTTCCCGAGCTAAACAATCCCATGGCTCTGTGAAATTCCAGACTGCTTTCAGAAAATGCAGCGGATCTTCCTCAAGAACCTTCCTAAGAGTTAGGCCCGGGTGGGAACACGGAGCTTTCCTCAGCAGCCTGGAATTGCTGGGTTTAGGAGCATCACAAACTGGAGATGGGGGCAAATCCAAACCCATTTTAAGCAGCTGGTCTCGCTGAATTACTCGGTCAAGCCTCACAACTGTGAAAACACCGGGAACACACAAAAACTGCAGCTCCATCATAAATCCAGCCCCTGCCACACAAATTCCTCAGCTGGGAACTGCCAAAGCTTTAAAGGGCATCCCCGCCGACACCAAACTGGGAATGGCCTTGGAAAAGATCCTTTTGGAGATAGGAAACTCCTTCTTAAGACAACAAACACCAGTGAAAATTGGCTCCAGTGGAAATGAAGAGCTGTCCCTCCGTGCCCTCATGGAAATGGGATAAGGCAGGAGAGAGAACCTGTTTGTTTTCCTTAAAAACATTTTCCCTCTCTCGGGAGGCTGCACAGACCTGAGTGAAGCAACCACGCTCCAGGAACCACCCTGGGACCAAACCACTCATATTTCATGAGGCAGGGCTGGAATATTCAGAATTTAGAGCCCAATTATTCACATTTTCGTTAGCCTTGAGAAGGATGCCCAGCCCTGAATTCTGAAAATCCTGCTTTGAGGAAAGAATTGTGAAAAAATGGCAGTTTTCTACTCAAAAATGGGACAAATCCCTCCCAAAACTTCAGTTTTCTAGGAAAAAATCCCAGCCAGTCACTGCCTCCTCCTCACATTAGCCCAAAAAAGTGATTGTGTTCCAACACACCTTCCTGCCTGTTTTCTGGCAGCAACATTAAAAGAATTATTAAGTAAATTCTAAACTGTTTGTTTGATTTTATTTTTTTTTTTTTGGAAACATCTAATTTTTCAAGGCCAACCAGTTTGAAACTCTACAAGTTTAAGTTGTTTGTCTGAGCAACTCAAGGAAATGCCCAGTCTGTAGAAAATATCTAAAATGCTGTCCCTTCACAGCCTTCTTACAGCCAATAATTGTGAAAAACCCACTTTTCACTCCTCACAGCAAGCACATTTTAAAATTCATGTGGCTGAAAATGCACAAATTTTTCTGGACCTAAGTTTTAGGATATGTAATTTATTGATATTTCCCCACACATAAAACAATCCCAATTGCTTTATGTAGTTTTATTTTATTATTCCAGTGTGCCAGCAATTGGGAATACGAATCCCCTCGAGGTTTGCATTAGAAGGAATTATGTTAATGAGCCACTGGGAATGGATCACAATTCTTTAAGGCATTTTACACATGATTATTGGGGTGCTTTGATGCAAATTAAAGCATGCCTGCCAGACTTCCTACCTGTGCCACCAGCATTTCAGCTGCAAATCTGAAATTAATTGGTATTGATAAGCTCAAATGCATGATATGGCTGATATTAATGCATTCTCCCACTAGAAAAATATTATTTAAGATAACAGACTTGTTTCTAGAACCTTGTTTTAATAACATCTGTTCTGGCACACTCGAGCAGTTGCACTGGATCAAATTTAAAAGCTGGGTTTTATCTCAGAGTAGGTGAAATTCTCAGATCAATACCCACTGTTATCGTGGTCTTGTAATATAAAACATGGATTTTGCAACAGCATAAAAAAAATTCCAGGATTAAGCCAAACATCATTTAAAAGGCAGGCACACCCCCCATCCATGCAGCAGAGCCGCTGAGAGTTGAAAATCAAAGGAAACCCTGATATTCCTACCCTGCTGCTCCTTTGATCCAGCCAAGGAACTTTATTTTGGCAAGCCCACGATTGCCTGTTTTGTCTGCAATGCCAAGGATGGAGTAACAATCCACGGTATTCATGGAAAAATAGGGAGTTGAAGCTCACGGAGAGCCTCTGGTTGATCCCCACGCAGCTGAGATCGGACCCTGGAGCAGCCAAACAGCTCCCAGTGCAAAGCAAACACTCCCCAGAGTCTTCCCTCACATCTAGCATTGCTGGAATAATATTTTCTCTCATTATCTCTTGCTCCTTCCCAGTCTCCAAAAGATGGGAACGCTTCTGGAAGGGCAAATCCTCATCTGGTGCTCCTGGGCTAATTGGTACCCGCTGAGGAGGAAAAACCAACACCACCAAATTTTAAATAAACGCTGAGAAATTACCACGAGGAGCGAAAGTCAGAGAAGGAGATTTCCAAAACTGTCAGAGCTGCCAACGGTGCAAAAGAGGCTTTATGATGCTTTCAAGTCCAAGATGAAGAGTTTCTGCTGTAATTCATATTTGTCTATCACAAGATGGAAACGGTGGAACTGCCACCAATAACGCAGAGGTAAAGGCGTTTATTTATCATTTAAATGCAATAAAATAGTTTCTGTTCCAAAAGTAGCTAAAGAAGACATCAGAGAGGAACTGCTAAAGCCAAATCTTTTAAAGACAGGCAGGCTGAGACAATTTCCATCCCAGAACGGCAGAAGAAGCCTCTCTGTGATCTCTGCAGGGTATCGTGTGCTGTCCCTACTCACACTCACCCTGGGAAACCCCAAATCACTGTTGGCCTTACAGCACCCAGGCCAAACCAGTGGAACGGCTGGAACGAAGCCCAAACAACCCAGGATTTGAGGTGGTGGCAGAACTGGGGGCAATTCCCAGGAGCTCATGGAAAAGAGACCTCTCAGGGTCACTTTGGCAGAGTCAAGAGCTGGGCTGTAAAGGGAAGAGTGGTTGTACATTTAGGATCCTAAAGGGGCATCTGACCCCGTGCACGAGCATGTTCAGAAGTCAAAGACAGCTGAAATCAACACGACACATTTTTTTCCCCAAAGATGTGCCCCAGTTAATTGAAAATCACCAGAACTGAGCCACTCCCAAAGAGAGAACTTCTACAGCAGTGGGGACTGCAATGGTCGCTTCTCACTTGAAACCCTCCAAATCTCTAAACCAGCTGTGAACCTTGAGAGGGGACTGCCTTGCAAAGTGCTCTTGGCACTAATTGCTGGGCAGAACTGTGGCAAAAGAATGCGCCCACTCATCTGGAGCAGAATCAGGACGGGGAGAAAATGTATTTGTTGAAAGGAAATTCAAGGACGCAAGAAATTGGGCTGGAGAGCCACGGCAAGGTAACATTTGTGATTCATTCTTTGCTGAGCACTGATCTTGGCTGGCTGAGGCACCAATAACAGCATCCAAATACCAGCTCAGATGATAAGTGCTTTCCTTCCTCACCCAGGTAACCACACGTGTTTTCCTGTTAACAAGATCAATAAACTTGACACGCTCAGAAATGGGTGATTAACTCCTTTTACAGTATTTGAGGTGGCCCGGGGTTATTGCTCTGAACGGCCAGAGCTGGAGCGTCAGGAGTGGTTTTAATTATCAGGATAAATAATGTAACACCTTATAACCTTCTCCCTTGCTCTGCAGGACTTTGTGATGGAGCTACACAGGCTGGGAGTGAGGAGTAACTACACACAGGCTGGCTGAGCAGTGATGCTATCCTTGTAGGAACACTCATTCCCAAGGTTTCACACCCTGCTGAAGTCATGAAAGCCCCTTGGGTCACCACCAAGATTTATTCCCACTTTTAATGCTCTTACTAGGCTGAATAAACACTCGTCCCAACACTGGTTCTCCTGGAGGCTGCAGAAGCCAGGAGTAAAATCTCAAGTTGAGCTTGGGATGAGTTCATATTGCAAAAGAATAGGTTTAGATGGGATATTGGGAAGGGATTGTTCCCTGGGAGGGTGGGCAGGCCCTGGCACAGGTCCCCAGAGCAGCTGGGGCTGCCCCTGGATCCCTGGAAGTGCCCAAGGCCAGGCTGGAGCACCCTGGGGTAGTGGAAGGTGTCCCTGCCCACGGGATGAGCTTTAAGGCCCCTCCCAACCCAAACCATTCCAGGATTCTGTGAGGGAAGGAAGCTCTGCAGCTGCCCAGCTCCCAGCTGGGACAGAGATTTCCAGGGACAAGAGATTTTCCAGAGGTCCAGCACCTGGCTCTGGATGCCAGCCTGGGACGTCTCACCAGGCAAAAAGCAAAGGCTCAGCACCGAGTCTGCCTGAAGGGGGAGGAGAATCCCAAACTGCCCAGGGAAAGGAAGGATTTACATACAGACAGAGATGACTTTTCATGTGGGTGAAAGAACGCCAAGGACAGGAAACAAACGCATCCCACAGAGCCACAGACGCTGCCTCTCCCCCTGCCAGTGCCCTGTGCTTGCAAGGCTGTAATTATTGCCATTATCCCTATTTTTTGTTCTCCTGGATAATTCCTACCACAAGCAACCGGAGCTTTCACTACTGCAATGTTTGAAATGTTTCATCTTAATTCATTTTCCAGCCCTCTGGTAGCCAGGCTGGCAGATAAACCAAAAAACCTGCTTGAAGCTGTGCCCAGAGCTGAGCTTGGGATCTGCTGAAAATCCAACAGATCCCTCAGTGCTCCTCCTTTCCTTGGCTCCCCATCGACACAAAACGAAAAGAGGATTTGTTTAAGGAATATCAGCAACAGCCGGTAAAAACTCAAGTTTTTACTTCAGTTTTACTGAAGTGAAACAACAAAATGAGACAGAGATTGAGATTTGCTCTCTGAGATTTTACTGCCACCACAGAAACATTATAGGCCTTTAAATAGGATTTCCCTCATAATTAAAGGCCTCATGGCACAGGGGAAGCTCGTGTACCTTGGAGATGACCTCAGATATTGTAAGTGGGTTCTGAAATGTGTGAGTAGTTCTTTATTCCACCCTTCCATCCAGCCACTCCCAAGGCCCAGGAAGGTTCTAGACCAGCAGCAGGGCTTGAAGTAAAACGAGGACTTTGAAACCCACCCATTCCACGTGAGAGATGTTCCATTTTCCCTCCCAGAAAATCATAATTAAGCCACAATTCCATTTGTTTTCTGACTCAGTTACATTGGACTCATGACAGCCCAACATCATTTTACACCACAAGCACACAGGTTATTGAATTATTTCCCTTCTTCCCTTCTCCACCTACTTTCCACCAGAAGTAAAACATCGGGCAATAGAGGCAGTGGGGACCAGAGGAGCTCAAGTTATGTGTTCTCCTGCAGCACCAAATCCTTGGAATGACTTTGAACCCACCACATGCTGGTGGGGAGGGAAATCAAGGACCTTGGTTTCAAATAATTTAATTTTTTGTTGTGTTTTACTTTTTAACTGCTTAAGGTAGACCAGCAAACCCTCAAAACAGAATAGAAAGCTCCCAAAGCCTGGGACTGAGGGATATTTTCCATTGTAAAATACAATCCTTGTCCCCAAAACAACACTTCCCTATTTTAGCAATTCTGCAGTGAAAGGCCACTGAAGAAGGAACTGGGTTGGATTTACACACAAATAAAACAACAGATCAGCAATTTTCCTGTGTTGTCTCAAGCATAACAAAAATCAGGTTTAATCTCACGTGAATTAGAGACTCTCTAAAACATCATTTTTGATTTGTCCTCTTTGAGCACACAACACACGTTCAGGCCAAGTCCTTCCAAAGCCAGGCTCTGCTGAGCCAGGACTGAAACCTGACCCAGGCCAGGATGGCTGAAATCCATTGTCACTGTAACATTGTCAGCTCTTTCCTCGCAGCCTTCAGGCTCAAAGAAATCCTTCTAAGCCACTTAAAATGTCCCTCTGATTAGAGCTAAATGAGAATTTTTTGATTAAAACTGCCTTACAGAGCGAACACCGCCTCCTAAACACTGGAATGCTTCACAGAAACCCAGTGGTTTGGCCCAAAGTGCTGCTGCAAGCTCTTAGCAGCTCCATGAGGGATTTTGGGGTTGGCTTCAAAAGAGCTGTTACCTGGAATGACCACATGAAATATGGGAAAAGCAGATTATGCCTCTGCTCTGAAGCACAGCCAGCACCTCCCTCCTCTCTGCCGGGTTAGGGGCTGTGCAATTTTTATTTTCTGAGACAAATGCCTGATGGCCTCAGCTTCGTTTCAACAGGGAATAAAAGCAAAGTTTGGAAGCTCAGAACGTTTAATCAAATCCAATGGGTTTGTTTCCAAGCAGACTTAGCTGCAGCCTTAGGAACACGGGTCCCCTGTCCTGGGGGATGAACTCCAACCCAGACAACTTCTGCAGGGAGAGCAGTGGGAAAAAAGCCTCTGGGTGACATTAAGGCATCAATGGGAACAATATTTGGCAGGTTTGACTGTTTGGTTTAACTCACAAGACTGGGTTTATTATTAGTCAGACCCAGACTGCCAACTGGGCTTAATGACATTTATTATTTTTTACAACAGTTGAAGAATATCTCCATGAACACAATGGCCTGGAGGAAATGATCAGCAGAAGTAACGCAACTTTCCAGGCTTTCCTGATTTATTTTTTGCCTTTCTGTTGTCAAAAACTTCAAAATTATCCTTACTTTGTTCCTTTTAAAGATAAATCAGGAAAACAGGCACAGAGTCTGTAACTCAGGGTCTAATAATGTCATCACAGGATTTCTTTAGTGTTGTGAAAAGACTGATAACTGAGATATTCAATTAGAGAAAGGAAAATTTATCCTGTATCTGTTCTTTACTTATCAGTCCCTTTGGAATCATAGATTTATAAAGTTTGGGAAAAGTCATTGAGTCCAATGAATAACGAGGACCCTGTGAGGGATTTGAGAATTTCCTGGATCCAGGGTTTAAAAAGGCAATATGGTCTTGATATATATATAAAAACATGAATATAAATAAAGTCATTGATATATAAATAAAGGCAATAAAGATAGAATGACAGCATAAATGCCTCTTTCAGTGTTATCCTCACTCTCAACTCCCTCAGTCTCCAGGATCTGGCCACAAATCCCACATGCCAGGCCAGGGAATGCTAACTCTGCAACCGGTTGTGTGAAAGTCAGATGGAAACGGACGTCCCAAACTCCTCAAATCCTGACTGCAGCATTCCACAAGGGCCACTTCCACCCCAAACATTTACTCCCATCTGTAGTTGCTAGGGGTGATCCTGCACAGAAGGAAAACCCAGCCAGCTCTTCAACAGCACATTGTCTTTCCTTTGTGCTCCCCATGCCCAAGTTCTAAGGCACCTCACTCCCTTCTCCCTCCCTGCTTAAAAAAATATTGACACCTCTGTAATTAATTTGTTTTCAGATAATTCAGCTCTGTCTCCACGCTGGGCTGGGCCTTTCCCCCGTGCCCCGTGTGGGCAGCAGTGGGTTCTGTTTGCACTGCCCGCAGATAAGGGAACACTTCAGCTGAAATCCGCAGGAATAGTTATCAGACACCCTTTTAAAAGTCAAAAGCACTTTCTAAGGTCAATCTTTCTCCAAACTCCACGCCAATTTCTTTTCTGCAGGCTTGCCACAGCAGAACAAAACACAATTTAAGCCACTCCATGGCAGAGGACGTGGCTGTTTGCAGCTCTGCTCGCACGAGAAGCGGCGGGTGATGCCGGGCCACAGCAGACAGGACCACTGGGTACTGGGGAGGAATCCCGGGCTGGGAGGGTGGGCAGGCCCTGGCACAGGGTGCCCAGAGAAGCTGGGGCTGCCCCTGGATCCCTCCAAGGACAGGGCTTGAAGCAGCCTGGGACAGTGGAAATGTGTGGCACTGGATGGACTTTAAGGTCCTTTCCACCCCAGCCCACGCTGTGATTCCATTCTCTTCTCTTCTCTTCTCTTCTCTTCTCTTCTCTTCTCTTCTCTTCTCTTCTCTTCTCTTCTCTTCTCTTCTCTTCTCTTCTCTTCTCTTCTCTTCTCTTCTCTTCTCTCCTCCTCTCTTCTCTTCTCTTCTCTTCTCTTCTCTTCTCTTCTCTTCTCTTCTCTTCTCTTCTCTTCTCTTCTCTTCTCTTCTCTTCTCTTGCCACTGACCAGGTGCCCAGTGGCCCTTCAGCTGCACCAGCTCCAGTTCAGGCCCCTCAAACACACCTTAAATCTTACTTTGGCTCGGCTTGCCACATGTCTGGGAGATAAGGGGAGGTAAAGAGGCAAAGGAGCCTGGGATTCCCAGATAAGGTGTATATTTAGCCACCTAAGTACCCTGAGGTCGATAAAACACCCTGGAGCAGGCTCTGTAGCCTTCATACAAGACACAACCGTGGCTTCCTAAACTCAGTATTACATTTACCCAGAGGTTTTCAGTTCTTTTTAGCTCGCTCAGGAAAATCCAAGAGCATGACTCCCAAAAACCCTGTGCACCCCGGTCCCTCTGCAGCCACTTCATTGTCCCCAGTGCCAAAGCAGAACAATCCAGAGAAAAGGTGAGACAGTGGCACGAGAGATAAGCGTGCAGCAGATCAAAGACCCCGTGGAGAGGACAAGGCCAGCTCTCCCTGGGAACATTCCCATTCCACCCCGGCCTGCTCCCAGCAGATAACCTGCCTGAGCCCCTGGCAAACTGAGGCAGGATTATTTTCCCTGGGATGAAGTCATGCAGCAGGACGTACCGTGGTTTATGTCAGCATCAGCCACTCAGGCTCCAACCCTGCACTGCGTGGGGCTTATTTTCCCCCCTAAAATATATTTATATTGGCCTCTGCACGGAATATCCCACTTCAGGGCTGTGTCTCGGATCCCAGAGGCCGTAGGAACGAGCTGTCGCACCAGCACACGGCGGGGCCGTAAAAGATCCCACACCAAACCACCTGGGAATTGTGTCCAGTCCTCATCCAAAATTTCCATCACTGAACAGCAGGAGGGAGTTTCTGCGCCAGCCACAAAATGTGGGACAGGCTGGAATTCCAAGATTCCAGGAGTCAAACCCGGCGCCCAGAGCGCAGGGACGTCGCTCTCAGGACGCTGCTGGAGCGGTGAATCTGTTCTGGCCTTCTGAGTGGCATTTTTTCTTCTCTAAATTTTACCT
This sequence comes from Tichodroma muraria, assembly GCA_013390105.1. NCBI lineage: Eukaryota > Metazoa > Chordata > Aves > Passeriformes > Sittidae > Tichodroma > Tichodroma muraria. Next base: position 61,144 of record WAAG01062224.1, read on the forward strand.
CCTGTGGCCAAAAGAGGAAAGTCTCCGTGTTCCTCTTTGAAATCCACAATCACACACGCAGCTGGCCAAGCCTCACCTGGATGCTGGCCAGTGCTTGCACGTTTTCTTGTTGCAGGAACCGTGCTGGCACACAGAGCCACTGCACAGAAGATCTGTTTTACTAAAAAACCCAGATGTGTCTAGCTGAAAGAAAAAAAAAAAAAATCCTAAAAAAACCCCCCAAACTCAATCACTGAAAAAGATGGGAAAATCCAGGGGGGTTTGTGGTTTCACAAGCCTCGCAAGCTATTTCTGGGAATCACAAACCCCATTTTATTTTATGAATCAGATGCTCCTTAAAATTACAGCCCTCTTGTCTCCTCTTTTCCCCTCTCCTCGTTCCCAGTGGTTAAATAAATAACAAAACAATGCCATATTTAGGATATTTATATATAGAAGAGGCTCCATGAAGAACAAAAGGACTGTTCCAGAGGAATATTGGCACCAGCACGTACATATTCCACTTGGGAATAGACCCCTGCCATACACATCCAGGTTAAACCTCTTCTGAACATGCTCACAACACAATAAATAATAAATACAGAGCATTTTCCTGCACTCTTTCCACTGGATTCCACTCCAGCAGGGTTTTTCCAGCTCATTTTTACACCAGCCCATGTAAAATGGGCTTTTCCTTTTCTTTTCCTTTCCTTTCATTTCCCTTTTCTTTCTCACTACAGCTCTTGTGGAAGTTCTTGCTCCACCACCTCTAATTTCAGTGATTTGTGCCCAGGATTTCTCCTGCAGTTTAAAGTTTGGGATAAGCACAAAGCCAAGGCTCCAGGTAAGGGGAACAATGGAGGATGAGACAAAAAGAACAAGAAGACTGGGCACAGAACCATTCCCCAGGCCAAAGTATCTCTACTGTTACATTAAATTCTCTCATCTCCAGGAATCTGCTGTGCTCTGACCTCGTTCTCTTCTGATTCTGATCTCTGCAGCCACACCTGAGGTGAAGACACACATTTCCTATGTCCTTAAGGGACCAACCTTGCCACGGATGATGGATAAAAAGGGAGTTTCAAAGCGATGTGGAGCACAGGAACTTCAAAAATAACGTTAAAAATCTGGTTTGGGGGGGGAAATTTTCAGAAGCAGCGGCTACAGCGCAAATTCCTGGTTTAGTGGAAGGTGTCCGTGGCAGGGGGTTGGAATGAGGTGACCTCTGAGGTCCCTTCCAACCCAAACCCTTCTGGGATTCTGGGATGTATTTGGGTGCACGATGCACAGGCACAGAGCAATGCACAAATACAGGAGCGAGCCACCAAAACCGCCTCCCCAAAATGATTCAGTCAACCCAATTTGCGTCTGAATTCCGAAATTCGGGGATAAAAGATGGAGCTACATCAGCTGAGGGTGGCCTTTTCCAGCCAGAGCTCCTTGACCTCACTGCCCCCCCCCCAGCCTGCTCTGGAGGTGCCCTTGACACCATCCAGCTTGTGGAAATTATTCCAGCAGCTGGAGAGCCTGGAGCTGCCTCCTGGGGACACATCCAGGACACATTCACACCCTCCCCACATCCCCTGAGCTGCCTGCAGCTGGCCCTGCATCTGCAGCACCCAAAGACAAAATAATGATTTAGTTACAGAGCACCAGCGGGGGTTGTTGAGGTGTTGGGTGTTTTTTAAACAAAAGAAGCTTCTCCCAGCTAAGTCAGAACAGCGGAGCGGGAGCGTGGAAGGTGATTCCAAGGGAATTTCCAAGGGTAAATGCCAGGAAATGGAATATTTCCCAGGAAATGATGGAAAATTTCCATCATTTTCCAGGAAAATCCTGGAAATAACGGTAAATTAAAGGAATTTACAAGGGAATCCAAGGATTTACAGCTTGTCCAACAGGGCAGAGTTAAAGGAAGGATGCTCAGGGCAGGCAGGGCTGCCCAGCCTTGGGTTCCTGGTGTCCTTAGGGACAGCACTGCTGCCTTGCTTGCCTTTGCTTCAGACTGATTCCCAAATCAGACTCTTGGCTCTAGGACAGCTTAGGAAAGCAGCAAAAATAACACACATGAATTCTTGTGTTATCTACCCCCGCCTGTCTCCTTTTACAGAAATCATCATTTAACATTCCCTTTCACACTTGGCCCATCTGTTTTTCTGCCATCACATCAGGGCAGAGCTCTGCACCTATAAATTATGGCAGGAAAAGTGCTGAGTGTGTGGATATTTTTAAAAACACGATCCTCAAGCGAAATCTGTAAATGAACAGAACCTTCCACTCACGGGTGACTGATAAAGACATGGGAAAAGCAGGCCCAGGAACTTGCCATCGGTTTTGTTCTGAATTTTATGACCCAGCTTCCAGACTATTCCCAAGGAAAGTGTTTCCCCAGGGGCAGGATGATGAGGGAGGTGAACCAAGTACCTAATTTCTCACCCTGGAGCTTGAAAAATGGCACAGATGGGCTTGGCTTTCACAGAATAAAAAAAAAAGCAGAAAAATGAATTTCATAGCTACAAATTTGTTTTTCAACTTGCACAGGGAGAAGGCTACACGAGAGTCCCACGACCCAAATCCCCAGGATTTTTTTTGCATGGATGGAACAGCAAACACAAAGAACCAGAATTTGAGGTAACTTCCCTTCTGCATTTCACAGCATGCAACTGAAGTGTGATTAAATTTCTTTTTTGGTCATAAAATTATAAGGCACAACTACAAAATCAACTATTAAAGAGGACATCTCCTTTTCACCTTTTCACATGTTTGCAAGTATTTTAGCTGGTTAAATTGTGGTCCTTTTATTTGGAAAGTGGGCAAAAAACCACCAAAACCCTGCCAGAAAGAAAATATGGGAAAAAGGGTTCCCAAATGTATTTTGTTTTAGAAAGTGAGGCAATCCTGAGTGGCCCAGACAGTGAAATTCCAGGCCAGCTCTCTGCTTTCTGTGCTCACACTGCTCTCATGTGGGTTCTGACCACCAAGGACGTTTCGTTTAACCCCCCAAATTTCAGAAACCCCAAACTAGGTGGGAGCAGCACAAAATTCCCATTTTCTCACCTCATTCATTAAGACTCCAAACTGCTGGAGAGCCCAACAGCCCCCAAATCCCACAGCACAGGGAAACTTCCCTCCCCAGACCCCCCAGTCACCAAACAGAGCTGAAATCCCAGCAAAGAGCTCCCCTTCCAAAACAAACTCCAGGATTCCGCACCAGGCACCTTCACAAGGGAAGATAAAACCACATTTTAGGCTGTTCCATTAGAGGGCATCCTACAACATCCTTTTGTGGTCAGACGCTTCTCCTCTTTTATATCCTCTGCAATAATTCATGGAAGGTCTTCCATAGGGAGTCAGGAACATTCACACCTCCAGGTTTTTGCATCCCTTGTAATTGCGTTAATAGATTAATTTTTTGGTTCTGTGTTTCCCACCCCTCACCAGGAGAGGCAGATTTTCAATATTTTTCCAGTGTGAGATGTGAATAAGCTGGACACAGCACCACAAAACTGATTTCAAACTTCAGGACAGCTGGAGATCACACTTGAGAACAAGGAGCCACGGAAAAGGTGGGCAGGTTTGATCAGAGATTTTGAAATTAGAGATAGAAGTGAATATTCTCAAAAACTGCCCAAGAGAGAAGCTCCACTGCCAAAACACAACGTGGGAAGTGCTCAGACCCTGCAGCAGGAGCCAGAGCTGAGCTCCAGGGCACGGGGAGCTGTGGTACAAACAGCCACTGCTCCCACCCACCTCCTCAATCTTTAAAACCTCAGGTTTCAGACAGTTTATTAATGCAGGTACAGAGGGACAGACGCAGTTTACGACCCTTAAAATCAGCAAGAAGCCCCTGGGTAGTAAAATCTGCTTGTAGTGATAAATATTTTCCAGATTGGGCTGTGGCATGGGTGAAGCACCTGTAGGTGCACAGAAATCCCTTCACAGACTGAAGGCACCAGAGGATCTAAAGGTAATAATATTGGAAATTAAGAAGTCTGGGGTGAGAAATAGGAGTTGACACGATAACATGAAAATATAACTGCGAGACAGATAACTCAGTTACAATAAATTACCATCCTGTCTGACTTAAAAAGCAGAATGTAAAAGTGCTCCTGTCACACCGAATGACAAATGAACTTCTGACTGCTGAAATGCAAGATTAATGAACCCACAGAAGAGACATGAAAGGACTTACGAGGATCCTGGGCTTGCTGTTGGCGGGGGACCTGGAAAAGTGACAGAAGAAAAACAGCAGGATGAGTTACGGCGAGGTAGCAAGCAGGAAGCTTTAGAAAACCTTTTAGAAGATAAAAGCACCGGCCTGTGGTGCTGGCTGTGGGTCGTGCAGTTGAACAGAGGAGTGGCAGTCCCTCAGCACCAAAGACAAGCCAGTATTGGCTGCAGAACGCGACGTGAGGACAATAAGCAGGTGAGCAGCTCACCCTCCTCTTGAAACTGCCTTAGGAGGACATCTAACGATTAATTTCTTATCAGAAATCAGAAAACGTGGGAGATTTATGGAAAAAAGACGATGAAACTCATCGCATCCATCACTCCTTGTGTGTTATTTGTCCAGTTCCAAAGAGGATTAACCAGGACTGTGTGCAAATATCTTCATCTCTGTGAATTATTTCCCCCCCGACTGTGGAGGAGGAGAAGACACACAAAAGCTGTTTCTTGTTTGGAATCTTCTGAGTGGTAAGATCAGCTTTGAAGGCAGTTATCTCAATATAAACTTGGAAGAATGAGTGCTTATTTTCCCTGACAGGTATATATGTGTCTCATCTCAGGCCCTCGGCCTGCAGTGCCAGCTGAAATTTCTCACTCGGCAGACACAGAGGTCACTCAGAATAAAGGGGTTTTTCTCCTCTGCTCTGAATCTACCCAGGTACCACATTAATGGGGGCTCAGCCTGGAGAAAAGGGAGGCTCGGGGGGGACCTCCTGGGTCTGCACAACTCCCTGACAGGAGGGGACAGCCAGGGGGTGCTCCTAGGGAACAGGGACAGGATGAGAGGAAACTGCTTCAAGCCGCTCCAGGGGAGGTTTAGATTGGATATTGGGAAAATTTCTCCTCCAAAAGTGTTGGAACAGTCTGCCCAGGGCAGTGGTGAAGTCACCATCACTAGAAATGTTCAAAAACCACGTGGAAGTGGCACTTGGGACACGGTTTAACGGTGAACGTGGTGGTGATAGTGGGTGCTGGTTGGACTTGGTGATCTTGGAGGTCTTTTCCAACCTGAACGTTCCATGGTTCTGTGAAAATACAGCTGTTCCTACACTCCCATGGATCCAATTATTTAGGAAATCTGTGGATGGGGTTAAAAGGACAGACATCCCAGCCCTGGAGGACAGACAACGGGGTCCAAAGTCTCTCCCAGGGGTCTCTGATGGCTCCTCAGCTCCCCGGGACCATTTCTCCAAGCTCCATCCCAAGGCATGTTCCTGCCCTTCCACCTCACCCCCCTCCCTGGGAAGCAGTCCTCCAGGCAGCTCACGGCTTCCTCAGCTCCCTGCACAAGCTGGGTTTAACAAATTTAACAAACCTGGCTTTTCCGACCTGAACAATTCCACGACAAAGCGCACAGCTTTCCGCCGGATAAACACCTTCTCCCAAGTAAGAGCTGGGACAGATATTTTGGAACAGCCGCAAGAGCTCAAGAGGAGAAAACTCACCAAACTTCACAAAGAGCACGCCAGTGGTGGACACGGTCCTCCTGCCGTTGGTGGCCACGCACTGGAAGTAGCCGGTGTCGGTGGTGTCCAGGTTGCGGATCCGCAGGCGGGAGCCGTAGGGGGTGGCTCGGAAGGAGATCCTGCGCGGCTCCTGCACCACGGGAGCGTCGTTCTTCAGCCACCTGACCGTGGGAGGGGGGTTCCCGGACACCTTGCAGTGCAGCTCTGCAGTCTGGCCCAGGGTGGTGGTGATGTTGTTCATGGGTTCGTCCAGCGTCAGGAAATAATCTGGGGTTGGGGAGAGAAGGAGGGGAATGAAGGGCTCCAGAGCAGGGAATGTCATTGTGGAGAAAGCTCCTGCTTGTCTTTGGGAGACACAAAAGGAGGTGGATATCAGGGCTCCCTCTGCTGTTTCAACATCTCCTATTTGGCTTCATTTAGCACAGAAAAAACACTGCTGTTCTTTTTTCCTTTCTTTTTTCCTAACCAAAAAACATGAAAAACATCTCAGCACTCCAGTTGTTCATTCTGATGCTGACCTGCCTCTGCTCACGCCAGAATCCACCAAATATAGGAATATATGAAAGGAATCATTCAGAAGTGAAAATCCTGTTACCCAGAGAAGCTGAGGCTGCCCCTGGGTCCCTGGAAGCGTCCAAGGCCAGGCTGGACGGGGCTTGGAGCAGCCTGGGATGGTGGAAGGTGTCCCTGCCCATGGCAGGGGGTGGGATGAGATGAGATTTAAGGTCCCTTCCAACCCAAACCATTCCAGGATTCTGTGATCCTGTCTCCAAGCCATTTTTAGTGACTCACAGGCTGAGCAGTTAGTGTGTTATCCATGACTTTGTAAGCATCAGCTGCAGAGGTGAGGAATAACGATCATATTTGGGAAAGGAGACTTTATTCTCACTCAGCATTTCCATGGCTAAGAGTACTGAAGATTACCTCCCATCTGAAATAGGGCTCATGACTGAAAAACCAAATTAAATTAAAATTACGAAGATGAATCTCTCCTAATCCATTCCTGAGCGCTGCCTTCTGTCAAGGGCTATTTCACCGGGCGTCCTTCAGGAAGAGGCCCATTCCTAGTTCACTGTATTCACCATTTCATTAAGTCCTTTAAAGGCAGGGAGGGAGATGGATTGGGGATGGGGAATGGAATCCTCAGGCTTTCATCTCCATGTCAGAGGTTCAAGCCTAACGTTAGTGCCATCATCAGCTGCTGGCTGTCCCAACAGGGTGGTCAAGGAATGAGAAATCCTAACTGGATCTGCCTCCTGAACTCTCAGAGCCAAACCAGGAGGTCAAGAAAATCCAGAATCAGTCAGTGAACTTGGAATCAGAGAACTATTTGGATTGGAAGGGACCTGGGGACACCTTCCACTACCCCAGGTTGCTCCAAGCCCTGTCCAACCCGGCCTTGGGCACTTCCAGGGATGGGGAATCCCTAAACTGGTGCTGTGCCGCTTGTGCTCCATCACTCCCAAGCCCATCTGCAGCTAACTCCAGCAAGAGACCTTCCTAAAAGTGTGAAAAAACCCTCCAGCATGTTCCAAGCCAGCTCAGCCACCCAACCTGCCTAAGTAAGCCACTTCCCTAATTATTCCCTGTAATCTTGGCTTGCCCAGCTCCTCCCTTCATTATGGTTTGTGGAGAGCAGTATCTCTTGCCTTTGTTTTTAATCTGTTTAGCACACAACTTAGCCTGTGTTTGCACAGCACTTTGAACAAGGCGTCCCTGTCCTCACCTGGTCCCAGGAGCCATTTGGGACAAACATTTGGCAGCAAGGCCCTGCCCACAGATATTTTTTTCCACGTGTATTTTTTCAATTAAGCTCTAATGTGCAGGTGTGAAACTGTGCTCCTCTCAGGGAACGAGGGACAGGATGAGAGGGAACGGCCTCAAGTTGCACCAGGGGAGGTTTAGATTGGGTATCAGGGAAAAAAAAATTTGTGGGAAGAGTTGTAAAGCGTTGAAACAGGCTGCCCAGGGCAGTGGTGGAGTCACCATCCCTGGAAATGTCCAGAAAACACGTGGAAGTGGCACTTGGGACACGGTTTAACGGTGAACGTGGTGGTGATAGTGGGTACTGGTTGGACTTGGTGATCTTGGAGGTCTTTTCCAACCTGAACGTTCCATGGTTCTGTGAAAATACAGCTGTTCCTACACTCCCATGGATCCAATTATTTAGGAAATCTGTGGATGGGGTTAAAAGGACAGACATCCCAGCCCTGGAGGACAGACAACGGGGTCCAAAGTCTCTCCCAGGGGTCTCTGATGGCTCCTCAGCTCCCCGGGACCATTTCTCCAAGCTCCATCCCAAGGTGTATTCCTGCCCTTCCACCTCACCCCCCTCCCTGGGACGCAGTCCTCCAGGCAGCTCACGGCTTCCTCAGCTCCCTGCACAAGCTGGGTTTAACAAAGCCCCACTAACAGCCTGGGACCGGAGAAGCGCAGCCAATTACCCAGCGCAGCATTCCTGCACCGCAGCCGTTCATACAATTCCTGAAAATGCCCGGAGACCGCTTCAGCCATCTCCGGCCTAACAGGGAGAGAAACAGCCCTGGGATGGGCTGCCTGACAAACAGCACGGTGGGCAGAACGTTTTAAAGGTCCTGAGGAATACGGGAGAGGCTAATAAAGGAGAGAGGATGTAGGGCAGGTTTCCAAAGGCTGGAAAAGGATTTTGAAGAATCCATAGAAATCGTAAGTCAGTGACAAAGTGTGGCTGCAGCTTCTCTGTAAGTACCAACACAAGTGGCCTCAGGAGCTGCTGACTCCTCTAACTGTTCTCCACCTTCCTCCATGAGCTACTGCAGAAACACTAAAACAAATTCATCTGCTAAATTCACCCCAGATTAGTCCTGAAATCCATACATTTAGCATCCAAATCATAAAGCAGACCAAGAAGCTCACCTGAGATGAGATTTAAACAGGGCGGGTTTGAAGCCATTGGGAGCTCTGGGAGATGCTCCTCACAGATAAAAGCAGTGTTGGAATTGAAAAAGAACTCCCCGAAACCCTTGGATTGCTACTGAGGCACACAAAGTGATGAGCATCCCTTCCCTGGCGTGCACCAAACTCACCCACTGCTGCCCTTGCCTGGCGTGGAGGGGCTGGAGAGAAGCCCAGTTGTATTTTTATTGTGTCTCTCACCTTCCAAAGCCCATCAAAGGAGAAATTCTTCCCTGTGAGCACAGGGAAGACATCCCTGTGACATCCCTGTGGGGATGCCCTGGCACAGGCTGCCCAGAGAAGCTGTGGGTGCCCCTGGATCCCTGGAAGTGTCCAAGGCCAGGCTGGAGCAACCTGGGATAGTGGAAGGTGTCCCATGGCAGGGGTGGAGTGGGATGAGCTTTAAGGTCCCTTCCAATCCAAAGCATTTCACCATAATTCATCTGACCCTTTCCTGCCACCCAGGAGCTCTCCAGATGGAGCAGACTCCCTCTGACCTAAAGAACAATTTCTTAGAAAAAAGGATGGGTGTTGTGCAGTGGGAGTGATCCAGTCTGGTGGCACCGGCCTTTGGAAAGTCTGAGTTTAATCCTGGCTCAGAGCAGCCTTGGGTGAATCAGCTCAGTTGTGATTTTTAGAAGAGCCAAAGGGAAGTAGACACCCAAAGCCAATCAAAGCTCACATGGGATTTGTGCAACTAAGGCCTTTTAAAAACAGCCTTAAACCTTTTGGCTCGATGTCTCCAGCCATAAAGTGAGGATAATAAACCCTCTTACATCATGGGGAGGCTGCTATGTACATTAATGAGATAATGCTCATAAAGCACTTTGAAGGTGAAAAGTGCTATGCTGGGATAAGCACTGTTATTATATTTTAAGTTAAATCTCAGGGTTTCGAGCGCAGAACAAAAACCTGTCCGTATTTCAGAGCAGCACTCTATAAAAACATTTGGGAAATGTTTTAATTTACAGAAGTACGGGAGAATAGCCTGAAAGAGTTCTAAATAAAATTTAGCCCACCTATAATTTAATAATAGTCAAACTGATTTTTTTTTAATTTGTAAAAACAATTTACTGCTGGGCCTAGACCCCGAATGCCAAGTTTCAGCCCACAGAGAGTTTTTTTTTTAATGGCTGAGTTATAAACCCTTGAAAAATGCTGACAGCCCCTTTACTAGAGCAGCACTAGCGGGTGCCCTATAATGAACTTTTAAATGACTTGAGATAATATCTGGAAAGCCAAGCCTGAAATATATTTCTGGGTTTGAGCCATTGCCAAGGCAAACACAACACATCATAAGTCATCCTCATGATTCTGAGCGCATAAATTGGAGACACTGCATATAAAACCCAAATATTAGGTATCCTTCCTTCATGGCCAAACTGTGCTGGTTTGATGTTACAGAACAGCAACAGCTGTGCAAGGACGAAATGTAGAGCACTGTGTGTCTCCAAAGAGGAAAAGTGTCTGTATTTCCACAGCTCTGCCTTGACATTGTTAAATAGGAGCCTGCCCAGTCCTAATAAATCCTCCACTATTCCACTACTTTTAAGTGGAACCCAGGTGGCTTTCAAAATAAAAGCTCGTCCTGGCCGGCCAAGGAATGTTAATCTGCTCTGTGACCACATGGTTACTCTATCTTAAATTACCAAAGACACATCCTAGAGCAGTAACACCCTCCTGGCTTGCAGGAGGATTTTGCTGGCCACAGCGAGACCTTTCCCCCCCAGCACCGTGTGTGCTGCATGTTTCTGATTTCACAAGGTGTTTAAAGCACGGTGGGGATGCAGGATTAGACCCTGGAAGGGTCATTTTATGAGAAGAGTTGTTGTTTCATTTATCCTTCTCTTTCTGCCTTTCTGATCTTTCGGAATATTCAAAGAAAAGCTAAAATTAAAGTCTGTGCTCAAGCCTAAACCAGCTTTAATCCAGGTGTGCAAGAGAGGCTGGTGAGCCAAGTTCCTTCCATTACACATGGGGAACAAGACAGTTCTCTGCAAACATCTCCAGACCTTTCCTCAAGCAGCTGCGGGGACACCTTTTCCAGCTGCTGGCCTGGAGAAATTGTATGATTCTGGATTTGAAGATTCAAACCTGCACTGCAGCACAGAAAGCACACCCTGACCTGGCTGGAGTAAGGCACTGGGACACCAACATTCATTCCAGTGCTTACTGCATTTGTAGAATCCTGGAATAGTTTGGGCTGGGAGGGACCTCGACCATCAGCTCATTCCAAACCCTGCCATGGGCAGGGACCCTCGCACTAGCCCAGGCTGATCAAGCCCCGTCCAACCTGGCCTTGAATTCTGTTGAATTATGAACTGAAAGGTTTGGCAGATCCCTGGTTCTTCGTCACTGCATGCACTGGAAAAAATGCCCTAAAATGTCTCAAGGAAAGCTGCATTTTCATTCATCCAGAGCCTTGGATTCTCCACGAGCCCGGTGTGGTGCCACACCTGGATGTGCTCCCTGCTCACAAATATCGGCACCACCAGCGAGCTCACTGCTCTGGGAATTCTCCACATGGAATAGTTGTCTTTGGAGAAGGTCAACAACACAGAGTCCAGCCAGACTGAAGATGCTGGAAGGGCTTGCTGGCTACTCCATGAAAAGGAAGGAAGCAGCAGGATTTCTGATGGAAGCGTGGCCATACACATCCCTTGGAAAAAGGATTCACCGTGGATTGCTGGATCTGCCCATAACTCACAAAGGAAGACAACTTCCCATGGGACTGATCACCAGACCTTGTTATTAAAAGGGGTGAAAGGAAAACTCCCACTTGGAATTTCACTTCTTTTCAATGAATAAACAAGAGGAATGACAGTGGGAGGGAAGAGATGTTGCACTCAAGTCATGAGCTGGCAACTCTTGAAGAATGTCAGGGCTAAAGAAGTCCAGGTAATCACGTGGAAATATCCAATATCCGCAGTCTTGGGACAAAGGAAACCCTCTGCTGCCTTAGCTTGCCCAGCTTTACCTCCAGTGGGCTTCCTCAGAGATGTGCAGGAGTCAATTTGGGATGCACAACTGGAAGTCAATTTGGAAGTTCAGTCCCGGACTTGCCAGACTCCATCCAGAGGGTTCCGTGCCGCCCAGGATAACTCACTGACCTCAACCAGGCAGGGCACAGCCCGAGGCCTGATGGCTTTTCAGATCTCCACGTGTGACTGTCACTGGGACCCTCAGAATTAATTTTTATATTCTGATAATTGGCAGCTTAGAGACGGCACTGGGCTTGTGGAGGGAAACCAAAAAATTATCTGCAACCTGAATCCCACTGCTTTTGGATGGGAACTGGACAACTGACTGCCCTCCATGAACTCTTGAATGCATTTGAGAGTTGCTTCTGCCCCTCCTTTCATCAGACAGCTCTGAGGTTTAAGGACAGATGTCTCAGAGGTCACTTTGAGGGGAAATGAAGCTTCTCTTTACTCAGGAGCCAGTTTAACAGCCCAAGTAGGAAACCTCTAAACTTTATCACCAAAAAAAAAACCTGATTTGGAATAGGTAAACAAATGTCCACATCCAGCCATAAAGCCAACTACTGAAAACCATCAAGGGATTTTGTTGTCACTTTAGAAGCTGCTCTGCAGTAAAGAGCCACAAAAAAAAACTCAGGCATTAAAGGGAGGGTGTAGGAAAGGTATGTGCCTCAAGATTAATGCCATGGAGTCAAAGAAAAGCTGTTATTTCTGACATTTTGACATAGCATCACTTTAGGATCTGGTTCTTATTAGCCCTTTCTGTGCCTTTTAAAGGTCTATTTTTTTTTTCAACCAAAAATGTCAGGAAATTTGGAACAGAAACGTACAATAAAACACGTCCCTTGACCCTCTGATCTATCAATCTTTCAAATAAACAAAGATAGCTGGATGAGCCAGGAAAAGGTTATTATATATAGTTACCTTACGTATAATGGTCAATATTCACTGCACACACTCGGATTATATAAAAAATCCGATGTAAGTGAAGCTTCTTGTGAAAGATTTTTGCCATGAAAGCCCAAAGTTACTCAGGGTGGTTTCATTTTCAGGCTGCATTCTGTGACCTTCGAATTTCACACCCTGTATTATTTATAAATGAGACATTCAAGAAACACAAATTCTCAAATAAAAACTTGCACTCCGTCAGTGGAAAAGCAAACAAAAGGAGCTAATGTACTGTGGCTAAAAAAATTTTCAAACAAAGTAGCAGTAATTTACTGCCCTGCTACTAACGGGACCCCACAAATCGAATCAGAACCCTGAGCCCCATCAGGGGAGCTTGATTTACCCCATATCCCCCAGACAATAAAGGAAAATAGAAAGGTAAATTATGCATGAATGTGAAGGCTGTAATTCTTCCCCTTTCAGCACACGTATCAAATTCACATCCAGCGATTTCAAAGGAGAATCTGGAATCTCTAAAGGACTGGGGCCAAAGGCAGGAGGCCTCGATCCACCTGGTTTTCCCCACGTTTGGTTGTGTTTATGTTATTTGGGATGTAGTTTGCCTAAGAGTCAAATCCTCCCTGGGAGATCACTGAGATTTTCCCTCTGAGAACTCACAGCCAGGTCCTTTGCCTTTTCCAGGACCTCCAGGAAGTTCAGGACACACAGTCCCAAACCCTGCACTCCTCCCATCCCATGTCTGGACCCTCCACAGTCATTTTGTGCCGTGGATCCCCAGACCATCCCAGGGGAGGGATGCTGGAGGTGATCCTTGACATGCCTTTGAATGTTAAGGATAAATCCCAGCTGAATCTTCAGCTGTGAAATCCTGACTCCTGCTGCCAAGCTCTCCAGGGAATGTTTGTTCCAGGGAGCACCGTGGGACTGGGAAGTGCTGTGCCCCACAGAGGCCGTGGGGAGCTCAAAGCCTGGGCTTGGGATTGTGGATGTCTGGATATGGAAAAGGCTCCCCAGCTCCAAGGCTTTATACTTGTTTGCCAGAGCTGATAGGCCATGAAAGGAAAAGGAAACCAGGCAAAAACTCACAGTAATGGTTTTTCTTCGGAAGCTGAAGGATCAAGGGAAGAGATCCTGGGAGGAGGAACCAAAAAAAGAAATGAGCTGCAGCCCTGCCCCAGTGCCCTCAGCTCAGCCACAGCCAGGACACATCCCTGTGCCTCTGCAGGTGGGAATGGGGGCACTGGGAGCCCCATTCCAGGGAAGCTGCAGTGACAGCATCAGTCTCCTACCAGCCCTGCACAACAAACTGAAGCTGAATCCTACCCACAGCTAAAATAATATTCCAAACTCGGACTCTTTCCTGGCAAAGACTCCAATATTATCTTTGCCTAAGGATGAAGAGATCCCAAACAATTCCTCCAGTGTAGCAGATGTAAAGAGGCTCGCATTCCAATTCAGGGCTGTTTCTTTGTAAACAAACTGGCATGGGATGGAAGGAAGGAAAAGCCTCTCCTTCCATGATCTGTTTGGTGGGATAGGAGCAGCTGAATGGAGGGCTCTTCACCTTTCTAAAGAAGGAAAAGGAGATGGGGAACTGGGAGCTTTCCCAACCAAAGAGCTGGAGCAGGAGCTGGTGGTGGGAGGGGGCAGAAGGGAAGGAGGAGTCCAAGCAGAAATCCCTGTGCCACGGGGCTGTGGAGGAGCACACAGGGATGAGGCTTTTCCCAGCCTCCCGGAGCAACGAGCCACGGTCCCCATGGGAGATCTCCCACCTGGGGCTGCTCCGGGCTCCCCCAGCCAAAGGGAATCTCAGCCAAACACTTGGGAGCGAAAAGCTCCACATGCTGCCACCAGCCCCTTGGAATGGGGCTTTTCCTACCACCAGAGCCCCCCTTTTTTTTTTCCCTCAACTTCACTTATTTCTCCTTATAGAATTAAATATTTATAGGATCATATTTTCATTTCTCTTTCTCTCTCGTGGCATTCCCTCTGCACACCATGGTTTACCAGCAGGGAAAGAGAGAGAAATGCTCGTAGCTAAATCTCCCCCGTTTAAAAAGTGATTATTTTTTATTTTTTATGCCCAGTTTGTTTGTTTTTTTAAGGTTTTGGTGAGAAACCACCTCCTCCCTCCCATCAATCGTTGCTTTCAACAGCTCTTCACGGGTGGCTGCGTCTCTTTTAAATTCATTTCCTGCTAAAAAGAATAAACAGGCAACTGTTTAATGCTGTCGATTTAGCTTATTTAATAGAAATTGAAACCTGAATAGGGCTCAGTTGTAAGATAATCACTGCAGAACTCACCCGGCGAGGGAAAGCACCGGATTAAGTCGTTATTTCAAAACGCAGAATATTATTATCAAGCTCTCCTTCCCCAACACGGGGCCCACACCGGAGGAGGAGATGCCCATTTCCAAAAGGCAGCAGGTAGAGCTGGAGCCACTCAGAGCAGGCAGGGATTTAACTGGGAAATCTGGTTGGGAACCGCTTTCACGTGGTGAACTTAACAGGCTTTAAAATGAGTTTCACTGGGACGCCAAGTCTCCTGGAAGGCAAGTGGATGTTGACTCCTTGAGATGCACAAGAAATGGGAACCGAGCCTCATTTTCTCCTCTGAGGTTTCCACTACCCAGCTCGGCGTGTGCTGCCGAGGGTTTGGCTCGATCCAAGCTCGCCAGGCTTCCAGGAGAAGCAGCAGCTCCCACATGAAAGCCCCTGCTGGTGCCCGAGACAAGACAAAACCTGCGTGCCTTTTGCTGGCAGGAGCCCCGGGAGCAGCCGCCCCTCTGACGAAGCTTTTCGGGCACAAACTCGTTTTAATCCCGTATGTAAATCCGCGTTTAGGTGTGGGAGCTGCCAGCGCTCCAAACGCTCGTCAGCTGCAGCGAAGGGGCCGGTAATCCCCCAGGAATGCGGGATTCAGCCCAAGCGGCGCTAATTGCCGCATTCCAGGTGGATTAGGAGCCGGGAACTTCGTTTTACCTGTTTCTGACAATGTCTCCAGCTCAGGAACAGGTGCCACGGAGGTAACATCACAGAATGGCAGCTCTGCTTGGATTCTCTAAAGTCAGAGTTTTGCTTTCTCTGGCATTTCTGAACTTCTGAGTGGATTTGTGGCCATTACTTTTATTTTCCGGGTCACTTAATTATTTCCTACTTTCTGAAAAACCAAAGAAAGCTGCCCGAAAAGGAAGAAATATGGAAAGAGAGCGGGTTTAGATGGGATACCGGGAAGAAATCCCTCCCTGTGAGGGTGGGAGACCCTGGCACAGGGTTCCCAGAGAAGCTGGGGCTGCCCCTGGATCCCTGGAAGTGTCCAAGGCCGGGCTGGACAGGGCTTGGAGCAGCCTGGGACAGTGGAAGGTGTCCCTGGGGGGGGACTGGATGGGCTTTAAGGTCCCTCCCAGCCCAATCCATCCGGAGATTCCATGATCCTGCCTGGAGGAAGCACCACCTTCCCTTCTCCCCAGCTTTGGGATGTTCCCTGAGCACAGCCACGAGCACATGGATGAATCCCTGCAGCGGGATAAAAAAACCCCATTCTGTCAACACCTTCCCTCAGCAATTTGCTGGGATTTGGGAATTCTCTGCTGCATGACCACAAGCTTTTCTCCCTTTCTCACCAGCAAGCACCAGCCCTTTGACTTTCATCTTCTCCACTGTGTCCTGGATCACCAGAAAGTCCTGCTCCTTCCCTGCTGGGAAGGCAGATGTGAAAGAACCAACTCAAAGCACCCAGAACTACATTTTCTCCTCATCCTTAAGCACAGAAAACATATTTATACATAAACATCAAACATTATGAACACATGTTCAAAAAAACTTTAACAAAACACAGACAAAAGCAGTTGGGAAAACCATCTGGGGCAGAATTCCACTATGGGAAACTTCCATCTCAGTAATAAATGGTTGGCAAATGAAAAGTGGTTGACAAATTGCACAGTGAGGGTGGCTAAGAGCATCCTCAAAGATGCCCAGGTTTGACTCAGGAGCTGCAGCCACTGCCTTGCAATGAGGGAATCTCAGCAATTTGCCTTAAATCAGCAGTGCTTCGTTTACAAAATGAAGGAGAATGATAAATCTCTCATTATTTTTACAATATATGCCCCTTGGAGAGATCCAAATTACACCTAATTATCTGCAAATGTATTTTGTATTATTAAACTGTATTTTTTGTTATATTTTATTTTATTATTAAAATGTATTATTTGTATTATTAAAGCCTCAAAATTTCATAATAAAACACGTCAGGGCAAACTGAGCGCCTGATGCTTGTGAATTTTGAGTTCAAATCCCAAGATCCAGCAGAAAAAACGTGTGACAGGACATCTTGAAATATTTTTGCCATGTGGAACATTTTCCTGGTACAAGAAATGAACACAGCAATCTCCAGAAATCACAGAACCACATGGAATTAAATGTCAAAGGATCCCGAGGCAAATGAGGTTTATCTTGAATACCCCCTGACCCTCTGTTTGCTGATTTGGTCACGAAAAATGGAGATTTTTAAATCTGATTTCAGGTGGTTTTGGGCTTTTTTTCTGCCCGCTTACCTTTATCTAATTCACTTGAGATGTTCCATGATGATGTGGGCATGAAATCAGCAACGACCGAGGAATTCACTCCTGGAAGGGGAAAAGAGGAAAACCACGAGATGCTGTTAATATATGGATTCTGTACCATCAGGAATCAAGTTGCTGTCGTAGGAATAAAACGATTTGATGCTCTGTGCTGGCAGGCTGAGCCATCTGGGCAGCAGAAGCAGCCAAGGGGGAAAAGGCAGCGGGCCAGGGCTGGAGTTTGTTTTGCAATGCTGTTCACTACGAGGCCTCGTGCTAATTAAGGAGACGACCTTTGGGATGGACTTGACCCACCCTAAAATCTCTCCACGGGTTTTAGAGAGGTAGAATGACTGCAGTGGCAGAGCTGAGGGAAACACAGTGCTGAGAGGCTGCTGAAGGTGTTATCTATTCATATTTACAAGATATTTGAATCCTGAAAATCCATGTGCACGAGAAGGGATGTGGTTTACACACTGAAGTTAACAGGGTTTTCTTGCATGAAAACTCCTGGAAACAGGATTGATCTGAACCCCAGCAGCACCTGCTCATTGCTGGGAGAATTCTCTACCCTTCAGGAAAAAGCTGAATGGAGATTTAAGTCTGTACTTATACTTTAAACAGCAAATCACAGGCAGGGTGGTGTTAAGGCAGCATGTCCTGCCTCAGCTCTAGGTCATTGTAGAATATTCCCTGTACCCAAACTTCATCCAGCACCCAGGATTTACTGTCTCCCTGTAACAGCAGATCCACACTGAGAGCCTGTGAGGCTCCTCAGGCATCAGGGAGGGCTTTTGGAGTCATCCCCCAGGGATAAATAGATTTTATACGAGCTTTAGTGGGTGATGGTGGGAGGGTGGGAAGAAGGGGTGTGCACGCACATTCCCTGGCACGGGAAAGCAGAGCACCCCCTAATTCCCTGTGTCCTCCCAGCCCTGAAAAACCTGACCTGGAGAAGGAGGAGAGCGATGCTGGATGGCACTGAGTGTGGGAGAGGGAATGTGAAATAAAACCAAGCAGTGCTCAGGGTGCCAGGCCTGGAAAAATTCACAGAAAACGAACTGCAGATTGCAGCCCAATCCTGCACCCTGGAGGGAGCCCCAGTGCTGGGGAATCTCTGAGGTGCACAGGGGAGGCAGAGTTGGGATGCTGCGGGTTAGAGAACAGGAATGTTCTGAAGTGCATGCGTTTTGCTTTGACACCATCCTTTAGCTTATTCCCAGATTTCACTCATAAAACACGGCATGCAAGGATATGCAAAGATGTTCTGCCTTTATTTCTACCATTATTTATATAACTCTTCTATTTCATTAAAAAAGCACCAGAAATTGTGAACACCAGGCCATACAAACCCACGAAGCCGTTTGGTTCAGACACAGCCGGTGCCCTCTTTATAAATAAAGCCTGGCTTAAAAACCCACCTTGCATCACTGCTTATCCAGTACTCTGCCAAGTATTCCCGGTGTAAACACGGAATTTGAAGGCATTAGAACTCCCCCAGGAGCACATCCCCAGGGCAGAAGCCCCTGCTGGGGACAGGCCTTGGGCACAGGGAAGTGGCACAGCCAGCGGTGGCACCTGCTGAGATTTTGGCCCACTGGGTCCGTCCCTTCTCATTGTCTGCTTTTAATTAACAGCTGAGCTTGTCTAACCCACGTAACCCTCCTTTAATAACCCAAAGTTTTGGGACCACGTGCCTTAGACTTGCAGGGTTTAAGGGAAAAAAAGCAGATGCAGTGCCAGTATTGCTGTCATGGGGGGTAGGTGACAAATAACCGGTGGCCAAACGCTGCCCAGGAGCTGCTGGGCGTCAGGCTGCACCAGAAGCTGGGATGCTTGGTTCCCTACCCCTCCTTACCCTTCCAGCTCTCCTAGCCAAGAAATGGGACAAGTTCTGTGGTAAAACCCCTCCAAGACTGGGATGTGAGGTGCTGTTGCTCCTGCTGGGACCAAGCTGGTCCATCCCTGTGTGCACGGGCACAGCTCAACCCCCCAGACAATGGTTCCCTCAGTCACACGCTCACGTTTGGCACTCCTCAAGGGATTTTCTGTAGCTACTTTGGCTCACCTGGAAATGTTTTAGTATGAAGAACCCACAAAACAACTGTATTCTGCCAACAGGTAACACACATTAACCAAAATGAAACAGAAAGTACTAACAGCACTGTGACCACACGCAGCATTTGTTATTTGAAACTCCAGAGCTGACAACACAACGACCACATGCGGTATTTTGTTATTTAAAACTCCACACTGTTCATACTGATGTTTTCTTAACCAGGCTTTGAAAACGTGGCCATGAATCTCAGAGCAGACACCCATCAGCTCATCTACAGGAGAAACCACATTAGAAGACCAAACTTTCTTATTTGTGGAAGTTCTGCAGGCCGGTGACTGGAGATTTTTTGATATTCCTCAATTAAAGTTCCAAAGAAGAGCAAAGCATCGCTGTGCCCATAGTAAACACTTTATTTCATAGAAGGGAACTCACAGAGCAGCTACACCGTGTAGGAACAAACCACCCCAATGCAGGAGAATAAAACATCCCAGAAAAAAAGGTCCAGGAGCCATCCCTGAATTCCACTGCTACCTGTGATGACTCAGGATTGCTGGGCATGAGAGTGAGAGTGGTGCCACCTCCCCTTGGAAAAGCCCTGGGATAATTCCAGGTGAGTTCCCAGGCAGCCCTGGGAAGGGATGAGTCAGGGATTTGCTCGCAGCATTTGGGGCAGTGGAACAGACTTGTCTATTTGCTGTCACCGCTTCAAAATAGGGCAAAAAAATTCTGCCCAACGTTAGATCACAGAATCACAGGATCACTGAGGTTGGAAAAGCCCTGCAAGGTCATCAGTTCCAAGCTGTGCCCTACCCCCACCTTGTCACCAGCCCTGACATCCTCGTTCCTTGGACACCTCCAGGGATGGGGACTCCAGCCCCTTCCAAGGCCTGACCACCCTTTCCACGAGGAAATTCCTCCGGATGTCCAACCTGACCCTTCCCTGGCACTGCTTGAGGCCGTTTCTTCTTGTCCTGTCGACATTGCAACTGAATTTTGAATGTGGAGTTTAAAAACGAATTCTTACTTCTTAAAACTTCCCCAATGCCCAGCTTTAACCTGAACAATTAGATTCGTTTGGGAGAAGAGTCAGCCTGAGAAATGTGATCAGCAGCCAGAGCCATTACCCAGTTAAGGTTGTATTTATCCAGGGAATCATTCCAGATGAATGATGACTCTTCTTAACACTGGCAAGATAATTATCTGTTCCAACCTATTAAGAAACATTGGGTTTAAGTTAATGAGAAGTCACAACAGGCTGTGAAAAGCCAAGTAAAGTGTATTCAAACACACTTCCCACGGAGAGGTTGGCCAAGATCTGATTTTATCACCGTATTGCACAAGTGTGGAGTGAATTTCACAGTCAGGCCTTGTAAAGCCTTTGTGATTAAATAAACATCAGTAAGGTTTACAAAGAGCTGTACCTGCATTTGTAAGATGAACTAGAGACTGTAAGTCAAAGAAAGAAGATAACTGAGATGACATCAAGCCCAGAAATAATTGAAAATTTTAATGGGGAATAAATCTGCTGTACAGAAAAAAGGAGAGAGCAAAATGAGTCTAGAAATGGGAATATCCTGCTTGCCAGACTCCAGAGCACGAGGAATGTATGGATGCTAAGTGGGGGAATGGACACATCCAGTGGAAGCACGGCCTGGGGTGGACCTTCTTTAGGGGCAGAGATGGAAATCCCACCCTTTTTAAGGAAAGTAAGTCCCATTAAAACATGCAAACAAAAAATTCGAAGTGTTTTCTTCATGGGCATCCTTTGTATCACACCAGGGGCTCGTTCCGTACCCCGATGCTATACCAAATTGATACAATTATTTATATAATCAGGAGTAATTCCTTTTTTCTGATAGAAAAATGAATGTGAGTGCAATTCAGATCTCACTGCGGGATACCCAAAACAGCCAAGAGAACAAGGAGGTGCTTCGAGAAGGAGTTAGAAGTCTGAATAATAAAACAAACTATTCAGAATTCACGTTTAACATAAGCAAAAGTTTTCCATTTGCAATCCTCCCTCTGAATCTGTGCAGAGAGCCTTCCCCAAGTGAGCTTTGTTATCCTGTGAAGGAATTTGCCTTAGGAAGTGATAAAAGCCCAATTTCCAGAGACATTAAAAACAAGATGGGGCAAGACATGACTGCAGACACCAACGGGGAGTTATCCCACGCTGGCAGCAGGGTCAGGGCAGGACAACCTCGCAGGGGATTTAGGCACAGCTCTTTTTGGCCAAATCACCCATGAACATTTGACAGCTGCTGATCCACCAGAAACATCAACCCCCCCTAAAGAGGGGGAATAAAATCTCCGGCAAACAAACTCCTCAGCTCTCCCACTTGGATAGAACCTCAGGAAAACAGGAACGGCAGATAAAGTTATACAGACTTAGGGAACAGCTAATTATCCTAAGTGCTCGGTATTTTTTTGCTTTTCTGCACATTCCAGACCAACACTTCATCTTTCTCTCTGTCTGGTTCTTACCTGACTGATCCCTTCCAGGATCTTCCCACAGATCTGCCTCCTGGCTGTTTTTCCTCTCAGTCCTATCTCCCTCATCTTCCTTTTCTGCCTCTTGCATTTTCTGTTCCACTGATCCTTTGTGAGTTCCCCACACATTTCCATCTGATCTCCCCAGATATTCCATTTTGCAATCAGGCACTTTCCAGCCTCTCCACAGCCCACCCCAGAGCTGCTGAAGGAAATTTAGACAGACTGTAATGGATACAACCCATTATTTACTAATTTTCTTGTCTGTTTAAAAGCTGGCACCATCCTGGACTTTCTATCATATATATCTCAAATTTTGCTTATACCTTTAATATGTGGAAGGATTTTCAGGACATCAGTACCTCTCTGTCTGCATTAGAATTCTCCTCTTTCCAAAGGAGGTGGGAAATGTGAACAATCAGTTGAATGAGGGAAAAGTGCAAGAAAATGGGGAATTG
The DNA here is from genome assembly GCA_013390105.1 of Tichodroma muraria. Lineage (NCBI taxonomy): Eukaryota > Metazoa > Chordata > Aves > Passeriformes > Sittidae > Tichodroma > Tichodroma muraria. The sequence continues at coordinate 83,203 of WAAG01062224.1, forward strand.
TTGAGCATTTCTGCTCTTTGAGTAAGGCAGGTGTCTCTCAAGGAGAATTTACAGCCTTTAATAGTATGTGATACCACAGGTCAAACCCTATGGATCCTAATCCTCATCCCACAGGACAAACCTTCCATGGATTACTTCAAAAAACAGTCCACGCTAAAAATACACTCCTGTAAGATGCCTCCACCTTCCACGCTCAGGTGAAGCTGCTATTTTGAATATTTTGGAAGACAAGAGCCTACAATTATACGCAATAAAATCTGGCCCAGAACAGACCTTGCAAAGCTGTTCCTGTGAGGAGGGTGAAATGCTGCACGATGGCATTTCCCCAGTAAGTTGTGCTCCACCTGGTTATTCCATGGCTGAAGAAGCAAAGGGAAAGCTGGTTCTGCCAAAACCTTGTCTGGGCAGATCCAGAGGATAAGAGTTTACCAGATCACAGGATCCCAGAGGTTGGAAAAGCCTTGGAGGATCATCCCAGTGCCTGATCCCCACCTTGTCCCCAGCCCAGAGCTCTGAGTGCCACATCCAGGAATTCCTTGGACACCTCCAGGAATGGGGACTCCAAACCTGCCTGGGCAGCCCCTGCCAATCCTGCTCACCCTTTCCACGGAGAAATTCTTTCCAATATCCAACCTGAGCCTCCCCTGGCACGGCTTTTCCCATCCTGTCCCTCTTCCCCGGCTGTCCCCTCCTGGCAGGAGCTGTGCAGAGCCACAAGGTCCCTCCTGAGCCTCCTTTCCTCCAGGCTGAGCCCCCCCAGTCCCCTCAGCTGCTCCTCCCAGGATTTAAAGGACTCTTCCAGAGTTCCAAACTGTCATCACCATACCCAAAATGCGTTTTCTGCTGGCAAAGGACCCTCTGGAGCTCTCCAGGCTGCTCCACGCAGCCGGGGCAGAGATGAAGTTGTGAGGTGCTAATAACCTTCAAATGGTTAATTTCGTTCCAGCTCTTAGAATGTAAAACTCCCGCGCAGCTACCTGTTCTTTATCTGCAGTGTTATCATTATTGACAGCCCCGGGCAGGTCAATAATTGGCATTAGATAGGGAAATTTTCAACACCAGTGAACAATTCGGGCTCTGTGGATTTCAAATACCAGAGACATTAATTTCCAGCTTCAAAAGGGAGACGTGCAGAGGGATGATTTCATTTAGTGCAGGACTGGAAATTGTTAGGAGCTTCATTTATATCCCATCTCTTCCATCTATCAGAGCACCTCACCACTGCTACTGGCACTTTCATCAGCAGGACCTCTCTGCCTGGGAGTCTCTAAATCTTCAAGCTCTGCCGGGCTGCAGATAAAGGCAAGGATTAATCCATTTAGGATGCACCATCAGGTAGAATCCCAGTGCCCTATTTATGGTTTCAGGGCAGGGAGCCAGAAGTGCTTCATCACCTGACTCCTCTGCCTTCCCTCTTCCTGCAGATCTGCTCTCTCCCGTGAGGATACACCAGCTTTCGGCCCAGAGGGGGCAGTCACTGGGGGTTCCAACAAAACCCACCCCAAAAGGCTACTGGGGAGATTAAAACTCCTTCTCAAAAACGTAATTCTTAAGATTTGTTCTTGAATCTCAAAGTCATCAGAAAACGATGTGATTGCCACATCTGAGTCTCTGCAAACTCTCAAAATACCTTTAGACGTTTTGGCAGCAGCCTGGTGCCTTCCTCAAGTCAGTATTTTTAGTAACTTGATCTTTGGCTAAGGTCATATCAGTTAAAAATTGTTTTCTTCCGCGGGATCGGAGCCATCTCTTGGAAGAAGAGGTTTTTAAGAGGCCCATTTTATATGCTAATACCTTAATCCTAAATTTCTAATTACCGCCCTACAATTCCTTTTGACTGCAGCTATTAATTACAGATTATCATTAATGTTAGATGGATTTAGAAGTCACCGTGGAATCTGGGTGCACTTTACATTACTCCAAATTGGGTCGTTAACAGTTCCACTTAAGAAGAGCAAAACACTGCGCCCTGGAGCAAGCCACAGCTTTAATGACAGGGAATGAAGAAAAGAAACGGCCACTTGGCCGAGGGCCAGCATTTCACAGCTCACAGTCGAGCCTTTGTGCTTCTGAGCCGGAGAAATGTGGCCACGAAGGCTCCTGGAGGCGCTTCAAGCAGACCTGGGGCACCACATTCCTGGGATGGCACCGCTCAGGTGGACCCGGGATGATCCTGTGCCGCACAAACTCACTGCATCTCCGAGTTTTTCTAGGAACTGGTATTTGTACCCTGCTCAGTCTGAAATACGAGGGGTGTGGGAGGAAGGTATTGGAGGAACAACGTGTTTTCCTGCCCGTAAAAAAGAGGTTTTAACGGATATGGATCCAGAGTCTGGTGGATCCTTGGTAGCTGTAACACGGGAAGAGGGCACAGCAGAGCTGCTTGTCAGGCAGATTTACAAAGGCTGGGAATTGGCATAATAAATGCAAATTTCCCATCTCTCCAAACCTACCTGGATTTTTTTTCCCATGCCCTGAGCTCTTCTGGGCGTCTCAGACTGGCAGACAGAGAGAAGAGAAAGTGGAAATGGGAAGCACCCAAAGAAAACTGGATCACTGCAAGAGAAGGAAGCAAAAAGCTGACAAAAGCAGGAAGAAATTACTGGATGGGGCTCATCCAGAAGTGGATGTGACAAGAAGCAGAAGAGTCACAAAAACACATCGGAATATCACGAGGGAATGGAGAAGGAGCAGGAGGTCCTGGGGCAGCATTAAGTGGAGATTCTTCAGTGCCACGAATGGTGAGGAAGAGTCCAGGGAGGGATGGAAGGAGCACTGGGAGGCAACACTGTGGCACAGCAACACCTGGGTTGTCCGGGATGAACGTTTCCCTCCCAAACGTTTCAGAGTCTGAAAAGTGCTGAGATCCCTCCAGAGCCTCCCTTGCAAAGCCTACACATCCTTGAGACTCCAAGTGATCCACAGCCCACATTCGCTCGTGGAATTTGCTTTCCTGAAGGCACCAATGCCAGGCACAGTTATTCTGGGGGCCTGCCCCTCTCCTGGCACAGGTTCCTGTTTATTTCCCTCCCCACCAGCAGAACGAGCTCGGGACAGACGTGTTCGGAGACGAAGGACGAAGTGGCTGGACAGGGCTTTGTGCTGCACCTGCTGGCTTGTCCCTGGCTTCCATCAGTGCCACTGCACTAAATCCGCCCACAACGGCTCGAAAGAAGGCAAAGGCAGCCAAGCCCAGGGAGGGCAAACAAGAAATCATTTACATCCCCCATAAATCGCGGCACGCCGTAACTCCTCGCGCCTCAGCGCTCGGGGGCCACAGCTGACTGCAGAGGACAAGGAGACCAGCAAGCCACAATTAAACCCTTATAACTTGCGAAGAAAACTACAGCAGAAGGCTGCCACGTGCAAATCCACGAGTATTTCTTCGAGCCCGATAATTATTTTCGTTGCAGCGACGAAAAACGGGCCCGTGTCAGCTGATGAATTAACGGGAGGGCCCGAAACAATTACTCCTTAAATACACAGAAGTCTCCCCAGTGTAAACACGCTCCCTTCTCCTGCAGATCCTCGTGGTACGAGGCAGACGTTGCCCCATGACTTATTGGCTGCCCAGGACGGAGCAGTAAATGCTGTTTGATGGCTGCAGCCTCGTGCCTCGGATTTTACATGGCTCGATGGTGATTAATGCACAAACTGCCAACTGCAGCCAGAGGCTGAAACACAAGGCCACACTGTGAAACCTATGCTAATAGAGCACAATTTATATAAAAAGAGGGGAATGTAAATATTTAACTGATGCCAGAGCTGGATGCTTTGGCCAAGCTGGGACTGAGCTACATTGATTGTTCAGGAGGAACTTACACCGTAAGACCCACACAGGCCTGATCTCAGACGGGCTCGGAAGGTGGATTTAAAACTTCATTTCTTCTGCTAGAAGGCTGTTTTCTTAAACTGTGCTTCAAGGCGAGCAGATGGCACTTGCAAGAGCTGCTCTGTGTGTGTGGAGAGCTGGGCCCAACTCAGGTGAAGCAGTGGCAGGCAGGATCCTGACCCTCATCCCCCAGAGACCAACGCCAAACCAAGGCCCTCCAGCTAATTTGTGTTTATTAGCAGCCTCCAGAGAGGGCAGGGGCTCTGGGAGGTGAAGATTGAACTCCTTCCTCATGGCTCTGGGTTGGGTTTCCATCACAGCACAGGCTGTCCTTGTCCTGCCCCTTGTCCTGCTCTCGTGGCACCTCTCACCCAGGCTGTCCTCACAAAAGCAATTCTGCAGGTCATCAGTCTGCACAAAAGGTTTACATCAATGCTTCAGAGGTTTCTTTTTAATCCCTTCATTGATGGAGGGAGTTAATTGATTTAGCCACAGTTACAACTTATTTACCGTAAGAAAGTTTCCTAAAGCCAAGGCTCAGTGAGATCCTCTGGATTCAGTACTCACTAACATCAAGAAAAATTAAATCCAAACTTAACCAAATTTATTTTCACTGCTGCTTTTGGGGGGATCTTAAGTTTCATCAGTGCCTGAAGCATGGTGTTGCACTGCATTCCCCTCTATTTCCAAGGATATTCCAGGGAATCCCACCCCATCCAGAGCTCAGCACTGCGAGCCCCATGCTGGCAGCCTAACAGCAGCCACCAAATCCAAAGGTCTGACAAAACCAATCTCCTGAATCCTTACATTATACAGCAATCCTCCCGCACTTCCCAAAGCTCAGCCAGGGCTGGTTTTGTCAGCGCGTTAAGAGCCACTTCTAAAAAACACAATTAAGTCGTGAGCCTTCACCTTAATTGCACCCAGCAGCACAAACGTCTGTGGGCTTCGTGACCCCGTAATGGCTTTGCCACAAAAACCCAGCCCACAGTCTCTAAAAGTTAATAGCCTGTACAATGGAAAATCAACAGGAGCAGGGCAGAGTCGGCTCGTTCAGCCCCAACTGCTTTAGCAGCCGCGGAAGCCTCACGGAAGGATAAACCACTGATGATTTTTTTATTAGCTCAACAAACAAGAAGCTCAGCATTTGGTGTAGTGCTACTGCAGAGCCACAGGGATTAGGTTTCAAAGCCGTGGCAACTGCCATGCTTTAAGGAACTCGTTAGGCTGGAAATGGATATAGGCTCCCTCTGGAAGGCAAGGCAATCCAAATAAACACGCTGAGCGCAGCAGCACATCCAGATGAACTTCCAGGGGACCCCCTGTTCTCTCCCCCAGGAGCAAAGCCCACAGCAATGCCAGGGTTTAGAACTTCCAGGGGGGCCCCTGTTCTCTCCC
>WAAG01062224.1:92864-177735 GCA_013390105.1 Tichodroma muraria
CCATCCCTGAGTGCCACCATCCCTGACTGCCATCATCCCTGACTGCCACCATCCCTGAATGCCACCATCCCTGAGTGCCACCATCCCTGAGTGCCATCCCTGAGTGCCACCATCCCTGACTGCCATCATCCCTGACTGCCACCATCCCTGAATGCCACCATCCCTGAGTGCCACCATCCCTGAGTGTCACCATCCCTGACTTTGTGCCAGGCCCAGAGAAGCTGATCTCAGCTCCAGTGGATAAACACTGAGCTGCAGACACAGGAGTCTCGGCTTGTACTTATGGAAAGCAGTGCAGGTGGGTTTACATTTCAAATAAATAAATACAAAAATCCTTCAGAGCCCCTGGAAGTCAGCGTGGTGGGATTGGCTTCTCATGTACCGGGTTCAGAAGAAAGTCCCAGCGGTCCTGAGTGTCACTGTGATGGGAAAGAGCCAGGCTGGAGAGAGGCCAGGAGATTCCCTGCCCTGAGTGATTAAACTTGGAGCAAAACCAACAGACAGTGAGAGAAAAGAGGAATTTTCCCAGGGATATGTTTGATTTGAACAGGGATTTCTCCTCAGCAATTAACTCTTAGCAACAAATTAGTATTTTTAGTCAGTGGCCTGCCCTGACTGCAGCCCCACGGAAAGGAGTGTCTGGTGGCACTGGGATCAAACAGACAGCGAGGAAAGCGCTGGGATTGCGACTGTTTCAATTATCACTTGTGATGCTGCTGCCCTTATGCTGTGAAGAGTCAAACAGACCTCCAGGGAAAGCAGTGTGGTTTTTCAAGAGGCACTTGGGCTCGCTGCTGCTCCCATTGAAGCCTCCAGAAAAGCTGCCACTGAATTAGGAAATGCTGAGCACTTCTGAGAGCTGCACAAGTGCAGGAGAAGTGCCTTACAAAGCTATTAGCTCACGACTGCTCTACAAGCTACAAGCAAGGAAAATAAAGGCAGCAAAGTAAAAGCAAAGAAAGGCACAGAAATGTTTGAAAGCCCTTCCAAACCATCACAGGCTGACAGCCTGCAGCCCCTTTCATCTGCTGCAGGCCACTTCAGCAGGCTCCAGGATTTAATTAAATGGAATGTTTATTTACACAGCTCAGGAGAGGGGCTCGGCAGCCACCAGAGCCACCTCACTGAGGTTTATGGACTGAAAGAGTTGGGAGTTTGGCAGACTGGGACATAAAACAAGGGCAGGATTGCTGGAACTCGGCGTGATCTGGGCTGGTGGGGTGGGCAAGATCCACGACTTTGACTGACTCTTGGTTGGGAATCTCCTGGCACATCGAGAACCTCCTGCTGTGGCCTAAGAGACACGAAAGAACCACGAGAGCAAAACCCAGCAGCACCCACTGAGCCAGGGCACGAGCCAGGGGGGCTGATGCCAGTCCGGAGTTTGTGGGGAATGAGATGGAATGGGATCAAATGCAATGGGATCAAATGGAATGAAATGAAATCCACGGAGTTCGCTGGTGGCACCTCGATAAACTGCAGCGATTGTGAGCTCCTGCAGGCAGCTCAGCCCCTCCAGACGTTCCACCTCACGCAAACACCGAGCAAAAGAATTGCTCAACCCCAGGATTTGCTTTGGCACGGGGCGAGGACACCGTGGCACCGCTCGTGTGTACTCAGCAATTTTAGAATCCCAGGATTTCTCCTGGAGATCTAATAAGAGCACTCGGCGCAGTTTCTGGCTGGGTACAAAGCAGACAAATGAGGAAAATTTAAGACTTTTTGTTTTCACTGGGCTGTCAGTTCACATTTAGCAGCGGGGCTCGAGTTCCCTCGCCGAGGGTGCTCTGCTCCATCCCGGTTATTATGTGGAAAATGACACAAGGTGCTGGCATTTCTGCAGTAACTCAGCCCCTCCTGCACACAAACATTTGCATTCCACAAAAGGTGAACGTGGAAGGACAGGAATGAAGGAGCTCTCCCTTCAGACAACTCAACAGAGTATTTGAGCAGCAGCCCAAATTCTTTCATCCGTTTAAAGATTGTGCTTTCATTGCCTCAGGTTGAGGGAGCTGTGATTCCAAGGGCTGTTCTTCACTAAACCTGGCTTTAAGGATGGACCCTAAGGATGCCCATGGTTATATCCAGGCTAAGGGAGGCCCGAGGTTTGTGCAAAAAGGAGCAGAATTGGTGCTTCACTTCACTGACTCCTTCACTCAGCTCTGACAGGAGAAAAATCTGCCATTACTGCAGGAATATGTGGCATTCTTTGCTGTCCAGAATACAGAAAAGAAGGATGGATGTAAGGAAATAATTTTAAACCTAGGGAGCTGCTGTACAAGAACAATTATTGTTGTACAGGAGCAATTATTGGCTATTTCCTCATGCTCATCTTCATCCTAAAGGAGAAAATTCCTTAAGTAAAAGCAGACACGGGAGCAAAGGTTTTCTGTCTCTTTTCCATGCACTGCTGGAGCAGAGTCAGCTGATGGCACTGAGAGGGGGGATCTGTAATGAAGAATGCTTTAAGTCGCTTGGTGCAGGCTCTGGAAAACCCTACACAGACATTTTTTTGTTAAAAAAGGTCAGGGGGTGGGGAAAAAAAAAAAAAAAGAGAGAAAGCTAATCCTTGAAAAATAATCTTCCAAATAAACAGAGCAGCCTATGGAGAAGGGATCAGCACAGAGTTTGGAGGGAACACCAGAGACAGCCTGAGAGTGATCCCTTCTTTAACAACATGTGACCTCCCACCTTAAATCTTTCTTTATTAATCATTGATTTCCTGTCCTTGAGAGTGATAAAAATGGCAAATACCCCCAGAAATAAAGGAAAATGGTAGTAGGAGAAAATGGAGGTGAGACCCACAGCAAAATGGCAATTTTAGCAAAATATCTGCCCATCATCTGTGTTGAGGTGTTGTGACCCTGGTTTTGTGTCAGCAGCTCTCACACGAAGAAAAATTCACCTTAAAATATCCTTCCACAGCCCCACAATCTTCTGATACCTGGTTCTGCAACCACTTCCTAACACAAGCTATTGGGAATATGTATTTTAAATCCTGGGAAGGCAAATCAGGGTTTCCATCTTGCTCTCCTATTGCACATTTCATTCAGAAACGCGGCGAGTGATGCAAAGAATCAGCATAAAAATGGTAACTGCAGGTAAGTCACACAAAGAGACGGGGGGAAAACCCAATTAAAACAGGTCCAAAATTAGAGTGATAACTGCAGATTTAAACAAAAAAATTATTCAGTTGAAGATGAGAAGAGAAAAAACCCAACCTGCAAACCAGATCATGCAACTTTTGTGCCAAATGCCTCATTTTGGAATTAAATCAGCACTGACTGCTGAAAACCCTGCACGGTCCAAGCCCCAAGTGAGCTCCAGAGATATCTGGCACCCCGATTCCCCAGCAAGGATGATTTATAACCTCACTTTGTAGCTGCCCCCTTGGAGCAGGGCCCATTTTGAACCCCTTCCTAATGAGCTGATTTGGGGCTGGAATTCTCCTAACGCCGGCTGGCAAAAGCTGGAAGTGAAAAATCTTTAAAAGTGTTCAATTTTTCAAAGATTTACTGGGAACATAATAGCAAATATGGTTGGAATCAGGAGCCAAAGGGTTTTTTTTTTCAGCCTGGAGAGAGCAAGTAGTCTGTTGTTCCTTACATCTGGAACAGTAGTAATCTATTCCTTAAGCCTGAGCAATCAAATTACTCTAATTTTCTGTTGTCTTGGCTTGAATAAATATTTTCAAGACAAGTTATGTTAAAAATATGCACACGCTGACTGCACAGTGAAATGTGCTTAACATCTGTGCTGCAGTTTAGTGGGGCAAGATGGAAAGGTATCCCAATGGAAAGGGACTGCAGAAAAATCACTCCCTTTCCACTGGAATTAATAACCTACTAAAGAATAACTATTGGACAAAATAGGGGAATTTAAATGAATGTTAGAGATTAGATAGAATATATAGAACAAGGGAGAGAATATATATAGGAATAGGGGGAAATTAGGGGAAAATTAGACTAAAAGGAAGGCTGGAATTCCTGTGGCAGCTGCACAGGAATAAATCTCAATGGGGCTGAAAATAAGAATTTTCCATCATTTCATGGGATCCAGCTCTGGTTGGGCTGATTGGGCACAGGGGGAAAAAAGGTGAGAAAAATTTTAGGGCTTTTCTGCCTCTGGAATCCCCTCACAGCACTTGCAGGTCTCAATTCCCATGTTAGGAAGAGGTTTGGGTTTTCAGGAAAAAAAACCAGAAAATTGGGACTTTCTCATTGCACTACCAAGAACTGGAAACTTCCGAGATGTTGAGTGAAAAAAACAAGGGACAGTAATTATAATTCTTATTCAATGACAATTAATTCTGGCCAAAAGTAGCAGGGAAGTGCTCCCACTTTTCCAGCAGATGGGAAAGCACAGGCTGCAAGGCTCCGACCCTGAGCACCTCCAAGGGCAGGGGATGAGGGGAAAACTGTGTCAGATTTGGGATCAAAGCCCCATGTGCTTCTCATTTTCCTTCTCTGCATCAGGGATGGGCTGACAGGAGTTTCTTCAACTGCAACAGCACTTCCAGTCCGAAACAGGGCACTAAAAGAGAAGTTATTTTTCATTTCCAGGGCCCTGCTTACATTCCAACAGAAGGAAGAAAATGAAGGCAATTAACTCTTTTTCACTAAAGCAGTTTTTCCCTCCCACGATTTTTCCCTGCAATATCAGGACACAGGGAATAGATCTGGGATGAAGATCTCTTTCAAGAATTGTCTTCTGCCATTTTTCATTTGAAGAAGTCAAGAATGGTTTTCCCCTAACAGGCAATGCCTGGTGGAGTGGGAAGCTCTGGGTTGGAATGCAGATGTGCACATCTGCATCAGTTTATTCCTGCTGTGCAGCTTTAAAAAGATAAAGAGTTGATGGTCTCCCTTCAACTTAAAACCGGTTTTAAATCTTGGCATTGAAAGCCTTCGCCCTCTCCTGCTCTCCCATTTAGATGTTTGAGCTTCCACCACAATTCCAAGCTCAACAAACGTGGGTTTGCTGTCAACTTCTGGACCAGCATTCCAGCAGAACATCAGGAAATCCAAAATACCCCTGGAGTAGGGACCCTTCTCATTGCTGCCGTTCAGATCCACATTCCCAAGACCTTGGTGCCTCCAAGCCAGAGCAGAGGGAGGGGAGGGGACGAGGAAAGCCAAGAGCTGCAGAGTTTTCTCTGTGCTTTGAAGAGAGAATTATGTCTGTTGAGATAGAGAGTAATTGATGTTGAAAATGCACCAATAAATTAATATCACAGCAAAGCTGAATCCCAGGATTTATGGGAATGCAATCCAGGCCGTTTGGTAAACAGATCTGAAGTGCAGATGATCGGGGAGGATAAGAAATACAGAAGCTTGGGCTGCTTCCAAGCCAGCAGATTAATGTCAATATTTAAGAAAGCCCTGGAGAAAAGGGAAAAAAAAAAATAAAAAAAAAATTCGGCCATCTGAAACAAAATATTGTGTTGTGCCGGGGCTGGAGGATTATCCAAACAGCAGAATTGTCACCCTGCTGCTCTTGGTGTGTTTGAGGCCATCAGATGGCAGGGAAGTGCCTCTCCTGGGGAAGAGTGAGACTGGAAGTGCTCACCTTTGGCCTTTTCCAGGTCGGAGTGGCCAACCCAAAGATTATTGCCTGAAATCAAGTTCCGAAGCCGATTTCATCATTTCGGGCACACCTTGGGCGAGTTTCAAGGTTCTGATGAAAGCCAAAGTGGGTTCTTCATGAGAAGCAGCTCCCCCATCCCAGTTTTTCAGTGGCTGTCGTGTGCATTCCTGCGTTTATCCCAGGTTCCTTCAGTTCCTGGCTGCTCCAGATTGTCTTCAACTTTTCAGCCTGGAGTATTTGATTTTAATATACAGTTTCATAACCCTGTTCCACAATGTGTGGAAAGGACTAAAAAATTCTACGTGAACCTATTCAGACAGTATTTAAACTCCACCTAAAAACCTTCTGAATTTCTCAAATACTTCATTTCTCCTTTCTTAACCCTTCTGCTCTTTGAAACAGCTTTGAAAGAAGCTGCCTAGCATTATATTTTTCTAGTTTTATTTTGCTAATATCTTTGTTTAATTGGGGCTGAGCTGGGCTAATTCTCTGTAACCGATCTGTGTATCATTTAACTCCTGTGGGTGTAAATTTTCCCCCTTAAGACAATTTTAAAATTATATTTCTAATCCTCTTATCTCTCCCCTGTATCATCCATCTTGCTTGTAGGTTTTCTGGAGAGAATGATTTAATTATGAATGAATTCTTTCCATTTGGATTTGTTTATTTTTAGGAGAGATAAGTTATCTTCCTCTCCATGAGAGACAGCAATTAAAATATTTCTAATTATAAATCTGAGAGTGGTGCAATTCCAAGGACTTCACTGACTGTTTGCTGGGGTGGCAGAAATAGAACTGATGGAATCATATTGGAAAATTGATGAGCCTGTGAATTTAAACATCTCGATGAAAGGATAGGGGCAGGAAAAGTAAGAGAATTGCAGAACTTGTGGAATAAATCCCAGAGGGGCTGTGGAGAATTACTAGGGATGAGCCAAAGCAGTATCGTGAGGGGCCCCACATCAAGCTTCTCCCACTTTTTCCCATTTTAAGAGCTGTGGGTTTATTTGGAACCTCTTTTTAGTCCAGGAATGGTTTCTGCTCTGTGCTCCTGGATGGGGCTCCTGCTTTGACATCTGGGAGGAAATCCCAGCTTTCCACCTTCACCCGGCCTTCACAGGGAACCAACACCCCACCGGCAGCATTTGCAACCAAAACCTCTGGAACAGAGCGGGAATCTTATTCCCAGCCCACACCGAGGCTTTCCCAGGGAAAACATTTCCATTTCACTGCACGTGGCCGCTTCCCTCCGGTTTTTCCGGGCTGCTTTTCAGCGGAAGGCGCTGGATTTGCTGGTGCCATCGTCCCATCAATTCACTGGCCACGTTCTGATCGTCCCTCCCCGGGCAGGGAGCAGCTGGAGCAAGGGCTGTCCAGCAAAAGCTCTTCCAAGTTTCCAGCTTCCAGTTTCCGAGCTGGCTTCGCTTGAAAAGGAGGATAAGCACGGCTGCGCTGGCATTTGGGATTGACTGCAACGCCGATCCCGACCTTCCTCTGGAAAAATAACTCCAGGATGTTTTGTCTGCTTTTGCTGATACACCTTGAGGAAAGTTTGAGCCTTTTCAAGGTGGGGGCGTATTAGTTACATGGTGAAAATCTTTAGTTATTCATGGTTTCTTTCTCAAAAAAAAAAAANNAAAAAAAAAAAGCAGAATTTGTGTTGTTAATGGAAAAGGAATTTAAACAGGAACTTCTGGGACAAACTGTCTGAAGTTCTCCTATAATCAATATTTTTTTACATAAACAAGAACCTAGAAATAACTCATATTTATAAATATGAAGCATTTTGGAAGAGAGGCATGTACTCTGTGTCACAGCAGAGAAGATCCATGGATTTTCAATTAACATGGTCAATTTACTTAACAAATACACTGTGAGATGCTCATAAAACAGATAAATATGGACAGGGATTCACAATAATTCTTCCCTTCAAGCTCAGGAACTTGGGATCATCTGGTATCCTTGGCATGTTGGGCTAGGTTTTTGTGGTTCTAGTCCCTTTTTGATATGGACCCTCTTACAGCTGAGTATTTAAGCACAAACTTAAGTCTCAGCTCAACTAAACTTAGCTTTAATAAAGTTACTTAAAATCTCTGCTGGACTGGGCCCTAGAAGACGTTCAGGAAAAATGGGTTTGAAGGTTTCTGTTAAAGTTTTACTGGGTGCACAATACATTAAGCGTGCTCCATGTGCCACTCCACTTAATTAACATTCCTGCTAAGATTCCCTGAAAAGTTCAGCAATATGGGATTCTTCAAAGGACTGGCTTCAACCTTTGACCCGCCGGAGTATTTCTAAGGAGTTACAAGGGTGGATACGCTTAAACCATTCCAAGTTGCTCCTTCCACAGTGAAATGTGTTTTATTGATCCGAGTGCCCCTCAGAGTCTGATTTCGGGAGAAAGAGCATCGAAAGGTGGTGGGAAAAAGGCCCTGGGAAGGTTCTTTATGGCGGTTGCCTTCCAGTGGAGGAGGGAAAGGAGAAGTCTGGAAAGTCTTCGGCTTCATCTGTGCCTCAGGACACATCCCTGGAAGTGTCCAAGGCCAGGCTGGATGGGGTTTGGAGAAGCCTGGGACAGTGGGAGGTGTCCCTGCCGTGGCAGGCGTGGAATGGGATGGTGTCTAAGGTCCCTTCTAACCCAAACCATTCCAGGATTCCATGATCTTACTCTCAATGGGATTTCTGTGGCACACAGTGGCTGTCAAACCCTTCCCCACGGCCCCTCACGGGGAGATAGGAACTGTGGACACTCCATGGCACAGAATTGTCCTGTGCCATAAAACAAGAAGGAGCTTCTCCAGTTCACCTGGAGCGTTGGATCTCCCATCCAGAGACCTGCTTTTCAAGAGGCAACTTAAACCATGAAGAATCTTCTCCTTTCCCCTGCTGCCAAGAAGCAGCATCAGAAAAAATCCAAATTCTAGGAATAAAGCTCACGGGCAGCGCTTTAGCAGTCAGCAGGGACCCGCTCCGAGACGTCACATTTTCCTTCTCGCAGAAAGTGCAGTGTGACACATTTACCAGCAGCACCAACTGCTCTGCCCAGGGCGTTCACAGAGCGTGGGGTGGTTTGAAGCCTTTGCCACCCTTCCTGCTGAGATGTTGGAGGCACACTCGAGCCAGCTGGTCCCTCTCTGCCTCCGCCTCGGCCGTCACCGGTGCCCTTCCCTCTTTGTGTGATCTCTTCTGGAAAGTTTCCAGTGTCCCTTGGTGACTGGTGGGACTTCAGCAGGGCTGGGATATGAATTACATTTTATTAAATGCCACGCCAAAGTGCTCGGGCACTGATGCACAGCCTATTAGCAGCTTTAAGATTTCAGTGTTTTGGTGGGAACGCTTCAAAACTGAAATATGTTTTCTTTGGCCAAAGCTGCACCATTAGATGCAGTTTCTCCTGACATTTTCAGGATTGTTTTATGGCTGTTTCCATGGAGGTCGAGAAGGAAATGACTGTTCCAGGAATGCTTCGATAGCATCCACGGCAACACAAAAGGCTGAGTTATGGAGCTGCACTCTGGCCAGGCTGATGGTGTGATGATTAACAAGTTGTGCTGCCACCAGGGCCAGAGCTGGGAATGCTGCTGGGAATACCCTTCCTAAGCCCAGCTCCAGTGATTGATCCAGCATCTTCCACTTCATACATCTCCCTGCATGCCCAGTTATGGGATTTTCCTCCTCTCCGTTTCATCAGTCACAGTCATTATTTGCATTGTTTCCTTACCAGCTGCCAGACATCCAGAGATCAAACGATGAACCCCCCCACTTTTTTTACTTTATTTTAAAGAAAGTGACTCTGCTTAAGACTTCCCTAAGAATGGGGATTGCAAATTTATTACCTTCACTTGCTCTGAGGAAGCTGTTAAAGGCATCAGGAAGCAGCCAGATAACCAAGGCCATAAAATACTTTAGAAATTAATGAATGAAAGATGGGCTGAAGCCACAAAGTGTGGGTCTGGTTCTGGTTTTTGAACTTGTGCAGAGTTCACAGATGCTCAGGGGCACGGCTTTTATTCCAGAGAGTAAAGCACCAGCGCTCAAGTTTAGAGCAGAATCAAACTTTTCCAAAAGCTCAGAGTTCCCCCAAGTCCTTGGGTTTTGTTCTGCTACATGGCTGAAACGATTCAGAAATGCTGTGAGCTGGGAACTGCTGCAGCTGCCTTTTGTCAAGCATTTCCTGAGACAAGGCTCGAGCAAATATCCCTGGTGCTGCTGCCACCAGAATTGCCTGCCTGAGAGAGCACGCTGAGAGAGAATGGGATTCATCCCTGCTTAAAAGAATCCAGGATCTGAATGGACAAACCACAGGAAGGGGAATGGATGGAGCCGTCGGGCAAAATGATGGACTTAAAAGCAGTGCCCACCCTTTAGTCCTCCTGAGCTAAGCCCTCCAAGAGCACCTTTCCCAAAAACAGGCGAGAATTGGAGGTCTTACCCAAGTTCTGCTGAATTCAGAGAATTCTCTACTGATTTCACAGAATTAGAGAGTCCCAGACTGATTTGGGTTGGGAGAGACCTTAAAAGATCAGCCGGTGCCACCCCTGCCATGGGCAGGGACACCTTCCACAATCCCAGGGTGCTCCAAGCTCCTTCCAGCCTGGCCTGGAACACTTCCAGGAATCCAGGGGAGGCCACAGCTCCTCAGGACAACAATTTAGATAGATTCCTGGAATTGAAATCCGTATTTTTCCAACTGGTGCCTCTATTGACACTTTTCCTTTGGGCAGGGAGGAACAAAGCCTTTGTGTCTCTCCCTGTCTCATCATTCAGAAAGAGAAATAGCCCGAGGAGAGGATGGGGGATGAGAGAGCTCAGGGACATCCCACACCCAAATGTGTCCAATCCCTCACACCTTCCCCACATTCCCACCTCCTGAAGGTGCATTCTCTCCTAAAAAATGAAAATTTCCTTTTATAGAACACTTTTTTTGTTTCTTTTCCACCCCATCCCTTAGACATCCACAGCAGCACAAGACTCGCTATTCATTTTTCTTCTCCAGTTACTCTGCTGGCTAACTGGGAAGTGTCCACTCCAGAGGCTCCCAGATTCCCTGAGCACAGCCCATGGGACAGCCATGGACCACCCACAGCCCAACAGGGCAACTCAAACAGTTTCTTACATACAAAAAATAATGTTCCAGAACTATTTGATGTATTTTTAGCCTCTTTTAAGGCACTTCAGCAGCTGGGAACAAGGTGGGAAGCCAGAACCGTGGGCCAAGATCCAAAATCCATTGAAGGCATCGGAGCTGTTCCATGGATTGGCTTTGGAACAGGATTGCTCCAGCTCAGAGCTCCTCCATCAAACAGGTTTGGGGATTATATTCATGGTTTCCTTCACATTTCATACGTGAGCTTTAAAGAATTACACCCAACAAGCATTCTAGGAAATGAAGACTTACTCACAGAAAAACCTGTGTAATAATAAACCTTATCCTTAAATGTGCAGAGCAGAGGATGGAGATGAGAAGAATTATTTTATGCTTTATAGTGCTTTGAGCTATAATTTTATTTATAGCATCTATTTGAACTGAGATTGTCCCAGAGAGGGAAAAGGACAGCTCAGATCCAGCTTTAGATAATAGGTCAGGCTTTCCAAGCACTGAGACTGTTTAAAATAAAATTAAATACGAGGCTCCCATCTGGCCCTCTCCACTCTTTAAAGAATAATTACAGAAATAAAGGACTCGTTATTAAATCACTGAACTTCGGGGTACAAACCTGAGGAAAAAACTGTAAAAGTAAAAATAATTTAGTTTAAACTAAAAACCACATTTTTAACGGAGCTTGGACTGGGCTGCAATATGAGAGCATTGAGTACGAGGGTTGAAGGGGATACTGGGAAGGAACTGTTCCCCGTGAAGGCGGGGAGGGGCTGGGATGGAATTCCCAGAGAAGCTGGGGCTGCCCCTGGCAGTGCCCCAGGCCAGCCTGGACAGGGTTGGAGCAGCCTGGGACAGCGGAAGGTGTCCCTGGAGTGGCCCTGAATGGGCTCTAAATCCCTTCCAACCCAAACCGGTCGGGGATTTTCAAGCCGCTCATAAAGTGCAAGATGGGCTCTCTGTAATTACTCAGATTTGTTTAATTGCCATACTGATGCCCGGCGTCCTGAGGAATTCCACTCTCACAGTGACTGCTCATTATTCCAGGTTCTTCCCAGATTTGCACAGAGTCCCGGCACTAACCCCAGCCACGAGCAGCTCTTGCAGGAAAAGGAGCAGCACCGTTTCCTGAATAACCAACGATCACTAAAATTTGTGAGGCAATTCATCCCCACCCTAAAAGAGACTTCCAGGCTGCCCACACCAGCAGCACATTAATTCATATTTAGGGGGGAAAAATTTTCCTGAACTAAAGAGGATGCTTATTTTTCCATCTTAAAAAAAAAAATAAATTTAAAAAAAAAAAATTGCTGTGAGACTGAATCAAGCGGTCAAATGGTTTAGCAAAAGTTGTTACAAGAAACCACCTCCTTGAGCTAATTCCTTTCTGTGACAGAAGCCATTCTAACACTCCAACAATGAGCTTTTTGGCAGCACATGCTCTGGAAATAACTGTCCATTCTCCCGACAGCTTTCTTCCTGGATTTTTTTCCCTTAAATCTCATGAATGAAGGATTACCAGGATTTATGTAGCTATTTAATACCTCCAGGAAAGAAAAAGCACACAGTACAGGAAGAGAAACAACAGGTATAGAATGGATCTATCATAATTTAAGTTCAACTCACCAATAAATTTATCCTGACACTGACTGATAAATATTGGGACTATTTGAACTTGTTTCCTGGATTGTGAAAATTATCCTGCAGCTGCTTCCCCCGGCTGCTCCAAAATGGATTTTAGGGAGCATGGATGTAGTGCTGGGGGACCCAAGGCAACAAGAAGGACAAATCAGAACAACTGATAACAATTCACCCCTTCTGCATCACAAGAAGTTTTGATTTTGGCTTGGAGAAGTCAGGATTAAATACCAGAATTGTCTTGCTGGATGATCATATAATCATGATAATATTTAATTATCATGATAATTTTAAAAAATATTTTTATATAATTTTAAAAGCTAATTCTTTAAATATCTTATTGAGTCAACAAGTTAAAACTTAATTCTTCTGGTTTCTTGTTGAGTCAACCAGAACTGAGAAAACTCAGCTGTTTAGAGCTGTGACTGCAGCATTGGATCCACTTCCCCAAGAAGTGCCCTGAACACTGAGCGCTCCTTTATCACCTGATTTAAATCCCCTTTTTATCCAGACTAACGGGACCCATCCCACTCATCCCTCCTCCTCCCTGCCCTCCGGGAACACCCCGGGATGCGCTAATCCACCCCATCCACTGCAGCTCGGCCTTATGGGACTGGGGAGGGCGCTGAGCAGCGGCGGTCCGGTGCCAGCAGGAATTCGGGAGCCTCCGTGACCCTCTGGAGAGCCCGAGCCTTGGGAACAGCGGGGTCACTGTGGCCGACCCCACCCCGCTGAAAACAAGGCCGGTTTTGTCGGGACCCCGGGAGCGCTGCAAGGAGGATTTCGGAACAGCTCCGCAGATACCCACGGGCAGCTCCTTCCACGCATGAGGGGAGAGGGATGGGAACACACAAAGGCATTTGTTTGGGAATTTAATGAGGAGATGATGAAGGCTGGGCCAGCAAAGGCAGGGCCTCCCCTGCTCAGCCCAGGAAATCTGGGAGGGAGAAGGGAGAAGGGAGAAGAGGAAGAAGAGAAGAGAAGAGAAGAGAAGAGAAGAGAAGAGAAGAGAAGAGAAGAGAAGAGAAGAGAAGAGAAGAGAAGTCTTGGATGCAGCTGAGGAAAGCACATGGAGAGGATGGAGCTGGGCAAATTGAGGCTGAACAATTAATTTTTGCCCTACTGCAGCATCCCAGCCCTATTTAACCCCTTTGGCTCTGGCTTTTGTTGGCTCCCCAAGGAGCAGAAGGGCTCGCGGAGGAAATTCCTGCCCACTGATACAAATGGGTGGATAAAGGAGAAAAATCCTCCATGTGCTGTGACAAAACTGTGAGCTCAGCCCTGACAACCACCCCAGAGTCTCCACAGAGGCAAAAAGTGCTTTTTAAAGGCTCCTGATGTGAAAAGGGCTTTCCATTTGAGGCTGCAGTGTGTGCCATAAGGAATAAATCCCTAGGAAAGCCAGCTCATGGCTCACACTGGGTTCTGTTCCACATTGCTCATGCTGGACAATTCCTGAGGGGGGGAATAGTTAAACCTGGCCAGAAGGCAAGAGCAGTGTGCTCTGGTGATTCCCTGGCTCCAGCTGAAACCCAGCAGGGGCTGGCGGATGCTGGCTCCAAAAGGAGGCCACCCTGGTGTCCTTATCCCTGATAGCTGCTGGTGCCAAGGATTTCCTGGAGAGCAGGAGCACAGCAGGGGATGGAGGGGTTTGGGGTATTTTTTCTCCCTCCAAACCCCACGAATTCCAGTGTTGTCTGTCAGCCTGTGCAGATCAGGAGGAGCACAAACCTCCACGTGGCGGCTCTTCTGTTCCTGTATTTATAGATTTTTACAGGTAATAGATGCTTAAAGACTCAGTCCTGTCTAACAGCAAAGAGAGGAACGCTGGAAAATGTCCCTCAGGGTGTCATCTGTGCCTGGAAACGCTAAGAGAGGTGTAAGGGTGGAACACTGGGATCAAAGCACGGGGAAGATGGACGCTGGTTTCATTTCCCTACAACGGACACGCTGTTCCAGAGGGAGCTGGGGGAGGGAAGGAGCCCCTGTCCCATTCCCTGAGTGCTGCCCTTGGGGGAGCTGCTGACTTTTGATGTCCCACCGGGGCTTGGAGCAAGGCTTCAAGCCAGCCTTTGATCTGGAGCCCCCACTGCACGTGGGTTTGGATGCTCCAGGGTTTGACTCCAACGTTTTCAAAGATTGGGTTTTGCTGCCTAAAGGGCTCATCTGCTTCTGAATGGTTCTTCTGGCTGAAGCCACTCCACCTTCAGGTGACAAGGCGTGTGGTTTTGAACCTTAAACCAACAAGTTCAGCTGTGCTTGGCAAGGGCATTGGGTTGATTCCTCACCGCTGGGGAGTAAGAGGTTAAATCCTCTCCATTTTAACACTGGATTTTAACTGAATCCAACACTCCTAGCTAACATTAGAAAAAGGAGCGGGCATGCTGTGCTCTAATAAATTTTTCCTTGGCTCCCTTCTCTTTGAATATTGGGGAGGGGGAAGAGAGAGAGAGAGAGAGAGAGACAGATTAACTATTTGGGCTGAGTGCTTTTTAAATTGTCAGAAAGCTTCCAGAATGCAGGAGCTTGCTGTCCTGACAGTCCCAGCCAGGCAGGTCAGACCCTCGGGCTCTCTGAGGCTCACATCAGCCCATCTGCACATCCAAGGATGTCAGAATCTCATTTAACACCTTATAAAAAGCCCCCAAACGGTGACACGGTCAGACCTGGCCAGAAGAATGCTTTTCAGTTTGTTTAATCAACAATTGCTGGTTAACCTGGCAACAAGCATGGAGTGAAATCATGTTGAAATTCCAATGAACCAGTCTGAGTGTCTCACTTTCCCCTCTTGTTGGGAAATCAGCAACATTTCCACTTCCTCCTGCCTCTTCCCTATGCAAAATTATTCCCTCCTGCACTCTGAAAAGTTTATTTCATGTAGCTGCAGCTAAACCAAGCACAGAGTTCCCACCACCTACTTTCATAGCTAATCCTCGAGGCTACCAAGTCCTGCAATGAGGATTTTTCATTCCTGACGCTTGCTCTGTGTTTTCCATTTCTCAGTTTCACCCAGCACTGCCTTGGACCACGTTAAAACAGCTCCTCTCTTCCCTTGGATTTTCCCTTTCCTGTCCAACACCGCCCATTTCAAGGGAATCAGCACTTCCCACAGAGCTGAGCTCGGAGGGGAGAATGTGGCATCTGAAATGACACCGTGTGGTAACCATTAGCAAAGGCTGAATCATAATAATTACAAATATACTTTGAGGTAACGTATCCCTGTACATCCCTTCCCGCTCCCCAAGTCCTCGGAGTGCTGGAAAACAGCGTGGCCTTGAGGCTGAGGGGCAGGTGTTGATTTGGGGGGGGTTATTTTATTCATTTCTCTCATTCAAAGGAGTTTCTCAGAGCTTCCAGACAAGATTTGGGAAGTCTTTAGGGTGGTTTTAAGGAAAAAGCGGAAAAATATGTTTTCTGCAGCAAATTTCAGGGTATTTTACATACAGAATCAGGGAATATCCTGAGTAGGGAGGAAGCCATAGGGAGCACCAGGTCCAGCTTCTGGCCCTGCCCAGGACACCCCAAAATCCCACCCTGGGCATCCCGGGGAGCTCTGTCCAGCCTCTCCTGGAGCTCTTGGGGCAGCCTCGGGGCCGTGCCCGTTCCCTGGGGAGCCTGGGCAGTGCCCAGCACCCTCTGGGGGAAGAACCTTTCCCAAAATCCAACCTAAACCCCTCCTGACACAGCTCCAGCCGCTCCTTTGGGTTTGTTTATTGTTTACATCTACCTTTATTTATAGTTCACATTTATTTATTTATAGTACAGTATCACCCCAAAGCATGACAGCATGATGGGAATCTAGTAGCTCATGCTTATTTATAGTTCATACGTCTCACTTTTGAGCATATCTAAAGGCATTAGTAAGACTGCAGTATAATCTCCTTTTTCCTTCCTTCCTCCAGAATTTAGCTTGGAAATTTTGGTATTCTTCTGTGCTGATCACCTACCTGCTAATCCAATTCCCAAATCAAGGCCTGGCACCTGACCAAAACACAGCAAAACTACAGCATGTTAAAATGTAAAGTGTTTCAGGAGGGGAAAAAATATTTTTTAAAAGGTTGGAATCTAAAACTCTCTTGCTCAAGTGGCCAGAAGGATTCCTACAGAACTCCCAGGAAGAGAAGAGGCTCCATCACAACATTCCCTGGAGAAGCAAACACAAAGGATGTGCTGAACCCACGCTGTCCTATGCCAGGAATTCAGAGAGTTAAAAACCCACTGGGGCAGTAGAAACCTTCATTCCTGGCTTCCCAAATCCCAGTGGCCAAGAGCACAAAAAGCTCATTCACCTGCTCATTTCTCAACAGAGTCTAATCAGGAGGGACTGCTGAGTGGCACAGGCTTGCTGAGAGAATGGCAGGGGGAGAGGAGAGGTGGCTGAAAAATAACATTTAATGGCTTTGAAACTTGAGAGTTACCTACAAAATGAAGTCATGCCTGGGAACAGTGGTATTCCAGCAGCTCCTCAGCAAATGACTGAATGCATTGTTCAAATCCATGGGACATTTTGTTGTAAATACGTGGGGGTGGTGCTCAGTAACGCAGAGGTTTGAAAAGTCTCCTCAGCGGAGTGATATTGACAAAATATTTATCTTTCACTAGTTTTTGTATTTTAATTCCAATGCTATGCTTAGCTGACAAATGAGGTTTGAGGTTTTCAAGTACAATAATCTGGTGTATTCACCTCAGAGCTTTTCTCTCACAGCTTCCCAGGCGGGCTGGAGCTCTCCCTTTGCAGGATCTGTGAGAGATGGATGGAAAACAAATGCAGAGACCTCTGGAGTTAACAGCCACCTTGTCTTTATCAAGACTGTGCATTTTGGGCTATGCCAAGTGTTAATAAAAACAAATGCACACCTCCAGGCTCTCTTTAAATGCAGAGTTTAAGAGCAAAAGTAAACTGCAGCCACTTATGTTATCTGGGGGGTGTCACACGGAGCTCTGAAATAATAAGAATGAACCTGGAAGGTCTTAGAAGTTAAACTACCCAAACCTAATTCAACAAAGTGAAATTACTGCTTCAAAAGTCTTTACATCTTTGAGGGTTTCAGCGTCCTGCACGGCAGCATCCCCACGCTGAGGCTCCCAGGGTTCATTTCCCTACAAATCCTAAAGCTCCTCCAGTCCTGGATCACGTTACGCGGTGGAGTTTGGACCGCGCCAAGAAAATGTCTTCAGCTTTCCCTTTACAAATATGGCAATGATCAACCCCAAGCTTGATGGGGAGGCTGATTGTGTTTAAAGCAATTTAACATGTTGCAACAACGCGGTGCTCAACGCTGCTGCGTGAAGCCGTGCCGGGATCGGGCAGCCTGGAAACCCGGGGCTGTGGGCCTGGCCCACAAACCCGCTCCACACCAGCAACGTTCACCTCGTGAGTCACCTCCCCGAGGTAAAGATCATGGACGGAAAGGAAAAACTGAGAGGCTGCTTGCAGAACTTGGCTCCAGCAGTGCAGTTCAGCACTTGGGGCTTTGCTCGGCAGCGGCGAGAAGCGATGCCCGGCCTCAGCTGCGACTCCAGGCCTCCAAATACTTCCATGTTTTTTCAGAGATTGCTGCAGGACACCAAAATGTGACTATTCTGCTGATAAATTCTGCCAGAGTGATTTTCTCTTTCCAGACATCTCCCCGGAGAAGCCAGGCAGAGCCGCAGCCACCACTCCAGAAGATTCCCTGAGTTGGGGTTGAGGGTTTGGGTTCAGCTCCCCAAACGCTTCCACTCCAACAGCAGTCCTGCACAGCAGAAGGATGAACATATTCCCAGAAATCACCTTCCCAGGTAGCCCCTCGTGTCAGGGGAGCTCTGACAGCATCAGACCAGAGACGTGATCAGCTGGGGTTCCTTTGCATCACAGAATCCCAGAATGCTTTGGGTTGGAAGGGACTTTAAAGATCATCTCCTTCCACTATCCCAGGAATCATCTGACTACAGTTCACTCCCGCTTCTTTTTTAATATCCAGGACACATTAAAACCACAGAAATGTACTTTACAATAGCGAGCAGTGCAACACAATAGGGAAGATAACAACTTGGGAATAATTTGTAGATCAGCGACCACAAAAGCTTTACAAATAACAGCTGCTGTATTTGCATGTCAACAGATTGGATATTCCCTGATGATCCAGATAAACAACTCCACATCTCTGGGAAACAAACAGGCACGTGAGATGCAAAGCAAACAAAACCACAAAAGACCAAAGGATGCCAAGGGGAGCTCTGAAGGCATTCCCAGGGCTGCCAGGACAGGTATTCCAAAGGGAACTCCAGCGTTAGAGCTCACAGCAACGTAACTGCTCCTGCAAAGCCCATTCACACAGAAATGCATCAAATCACCTGGGACTTTCCAGGGACAGCAGAGGCCTCTCCCTCATACTCCACAATATTTTAAGAAGAGCATAGCAGTTAATTATTCTCAGTGGGAAAGTCATTTTCCTCGTTTCCAGCTATTTCCCATCACTCAATCCACACTTTTAAAGCTGTAGATTCCAAGCCTTGTTGCTACTTCCTTGGACCCCCTCCATCAAACTTTTATGTGGACAGATGGGAGAGCAACGGGATTCCTGAATTCCTGATTCCTCACAGCCTCCCTCTGTACTACAAGTAGGGTCGGCTGATGAGTTATTAAAAATTATCAATTTTTAAAAATTATCCATTAATTATCCAAGTTAAATTAACCATTTAATTAATTAATTTTAAATTATCCATTTAAAAATCCAAGTAAAGGTTTCTGTCAACCCTGACAGTGCTTTCAGGTTCTAGAAGATGAAGACAGAGGGTTGCACCAGCGACAGCCATTCCTGTTGGCACCACAGGCTGTGTCCTAAGGAGCCACAAACCACTTGAACACTTTGATTCTGGATTGGAAAACCTTTAAAAGCAGGGCCAGACACCTGGACAGGGCTGGAAGGGGTTCACTAAGTTCACAAACCACTTGAACACTTTGATTCTGGATTGGAAAACCTTTAAAAGCAGGGCCAGACAGGGCTGGAAGGGGTTTTGCACTGCAGTCTTCAAACCTGTGCTCGGAGCTGCGAATTCAGCTGGCGCAAATCTTACTGAAATCAGTTAAAAAAAGCGAGCAGCCCTCTAAGAAACAGCCTTTAAACTACTGGGGAAACCTGACTGCAGATATGTTTGAATCATTTAAACTCTGTTCAATGTTTGAAGTAAAAAAAGAGAGGGAAGATGTCACTCCAGCACTAACAGGATATCTGTGTGAGATGCTCATCACCTTGGTGGTTTAGCTGACATTCAAGCACAGGCTGAATGTCACTACAAAAGCCACAAAGATTTGTAGGCAAAGCATCAGCGCTGTTTTATTTTCTCCATCTTGATTCCGCAAATAGATTTTTCTCAAGGAGTTCAACACCTCTTTGTAGATATAAAAGCTCTTTTTGAGGGGAGGAAAAACATAAAAGCACAGCCTGAGAGCTATCAGAGTTGAAGTTGAGCTTTGTACTGCGGGGATCTGACCTATTCCCTCAGTAATAGACCTAATCAATCTCAGTATCTCCCACCACAGCTCCATCAGGGCAGGGCCTTATCTCTGCCTCAGGCAAGAAGAAAGGCAGAGGCAGCTATCAGGAAATACTTTCCCCCTCCCTGATCCATGCGCTGTGCATAGCTGGAATACCAGCACTGATAATAAGCTGGACACTCGTGAGTCCCATGTACACTTAATCACTCATTTCCTCCCCTGACTAAGAATAAGACCGGGATTTACCCCTCCTTGCTCCCAGACACCTGGCACACAGCCAGGGAGTGCCACTGCCGGGGGACCTCAGAGGGATGGGGAAGGCTGGGGAGCTGATGGGAACGTTACTGCTCCCTGCACGAGGGATGGGGACACAACCTCCTCCAGCTACAGCGGGATTTGGGAGCTGGGGAGGCGCCGGGAGCTCTGCGCGGCCCCTGCAGAGCCAGCCAGGGCTCGGGCTCTGCTTTCTGCTGCAGGCAGACTGGCCCTGCCCACCCAAGTCATGCGGGGCCCGATTCTCAGTCCCACCTGAATCCGTGCAGGGCTTGGATAATCAGAGGAAAAGCACATTTTCACATTTCCAGCCTGGTTAGGGAGCCTCGCCCTCCTTCCCCTGCCAGAGGGAATTTTGCTGGGAACAAGGACGTCTGTGGCATGTCTCGGTGCCCAGGCTGGCCCTGCCTCTCCTGCTCTGTTCCGGTCAGGGATGCACATCTGGCCAGCTGCTGTGCCAGACAGATGTGAGGTGCTGGAAGGACTCACCCCGATAGGTATAATACCTGCTGGTATTGTATATATACGATTTTAAATATCATGGCATCGTTTTTCCACAGCTCCAGAGTGGGGGGTTACCCCTGACCCAGAATCAAGGATCTGCAGTGCCCAGAAGCATCACAGCTTTGGGGCTTTCCCCCAAATGTACAGAATGTTCTTTCCACCATCATGTAGTCATTACCAGTTTCTCAGATGCAAAGGGACACACAGATGTTTGTCACCTGGAGGACACTTGTCACCTCTCACCCACTTCCTGCTGGCATTTTCTCTCTGAGTGCAGACACTTGGCTGTGGCAGCTCAAGGCCATAAATCACCACCCCAAACCACGGCTGACCATGCCCCTTCCACAGTGTCCAGGGAGCAGAGTGGGAGGGAAGCACCCCACACCTCTAACAGCAATACTTTAGTTACAAAACTGACACCTTCATGGTCTAGCTCAGAAAAAAACAAACCTAGAGCTGAGTTTTCAGCTCTACCCTCACCATCCTGAGTTTTGTGCATGCAGCATTCAGGAACATTGTGTCCCATTCCATCATTTCCAAGGAGGGGGGACATCTCTGCTGGTGCAGTTTTCGTACAGGAGAACTCAGTAATTGATCTGAATAAATCAAAAGCACTGAGCACTCTGGGTGTTTTACTGCCTTTACTACTGTGTGCACCTGCACTAGCCCAGCACTGCAGTCCCTCAAGGCCCAATACTCAGATTTATACACTCTTAACACATCTTAAAAGTTAAGGAAATGATGGTTTTGTTGTTTTTCTTTTTTTTTTTCCTCAGAAAGATTTGATTTCTAAAAATCCTCAAGACCTGTTCACTGTCATTCCTGTTATTTAGGCAAGAGGAGAGGCACAAATTGAGTGATCTAGGCTTAAAACAATAGACTCTTTCCACCTCTGTATGGAGAAAATACTGACAAAATTGTATTTACCCATTTTTGGGCCCAAGATACAAAATCTGGGCTGCTCCCCTGCCTGGGTTGTGCTGGCACCAACTCACAGGAGATGTATTTCCACTTGCTGGCTCTCTGAAAATCATGGGAATGGGAATTTGAGTTGGGTCTGGCCACGTGCAAATGAACTTTAGACCACTTTAAAATTTATTCTGCTGTTTTCAGAAAGAAAGTTTACACTTAGTTTGCAAACACCACGAGGATGTTGCTGAAATCTTGCTTTTAAATTACAGAACTGTGAATTCCTGAAGCACAAACAGCACAACAGTTGCTCTTTCCCTTGGTTCCCTAACCTTCTCCACGGAGTGACAGGAAAAGTTGGCTTTTCCCCCTGGAGACTTTACACAAGTGTCAGCCCCAGTCAGTGCAGTTTTACAAGACTATAAAGTTAGCAGCCCCTAACACCCAATTAGCAGTTCCCTATATAAAGGAAAACCACTTCCATACCATTGTATTCCCAATAACCTGAGGCTGACTGCATCTTTTCCCCCTCTTGCCTCAGCACCAGCTTCCAACGCTAATTCCAACTAATTTTCCTTAGAAAAGGGAAGTAAGAAGGATTAACACTCCTAATAACCACCGAGGAGATGGAGCTTCGTAAATCTACCATATTAAAAAAAAAAAGAAAAAGAAAAAAAAAAAAAAAAAAAAAAAAAAAGGAAAATATTTCAATGTCTGAAGCGGGACAAGCNAATATTTCGATGTCTGCAGCAGGACCAGCTTGGTCTGTTGAGAACACGCAGTTCAAGTATTTGACGCTGAACAACTCAGGGCATTTTCAGCTCATCTCAGAAATATTCGCACAACTTTTTGTCTTTGTCGCTGTCACTTCGGATCAGTCGGTACCTGAGGATCGCTGCCGAAGCCCTGGCCACTGTCTAAACACATTAACAGACAATTCCCAAGCTTGCAGCTTAATGGACGGTGCAGAAAAAGGAATGAGGGGTCATTAGCAGGTTTGCAGATGCTCCAGGGAGGCACAGGAAGATCGAGAGCCTTCCCCAGGACACGCAGCGTTCGCATGAGGAATGAGAGAAGTCCCTGTGGTCAGCATTTAATCCAAAAGGTCATTTTTCCCCAGCATCTGAACGGGGGCATGGCTGAACATGGAATTGGGGCCCGGGGAGGCTGGAACACCTCCACCTTTGCACAGTTTTCACACCCTGGGCCAGGTGAGACCCCTCTGAAGTCAGCCCTGACAGGAGGTCAGCCGAGGTGACCTCCCGTGGCTCCTTCCCACTGACATTTTTCCATCATTTCTGCCTTCTCCGTGCCATGTTATTACAGAATCACGGAATCAGGAAATGATTACAGTTGGAAAAGCCCTCCAGGTTCATCCAGTCTGAGCTGTGCCTTGTCCCCAGCCCAGAGCACTTCCACGTCCAGGAATTCCTTGGACACCTCCAGGGACGGGCACTCCAAATCCCCCTGGGCATTCCAATGCCTGACCACCCTTTTCATGGAGAAATTCCTGCTGGTGTCCACCCTGAGCCTCCCCTGGCCCAGCCTGGGGCCGTTCCCTCTCCTCCTGTCCCTGTTCCCTGGGAGCAGATCCCAAATCCCCCCCCCCCGCTGTCCCCTCCTGGCAGGAGCTGTGCCGAGCCAGAAATTCCCCCTGAGCCTCCTCTGCTCCAGGCTAAAGGTGCACAGGTTGGACAGGAACCAGGCTGGGGCGACAGCCAGGTCCCTGAGCAATGTGACACTCTTGTCACTTGTTGTTGATCCTCCATCATTCCCCCAAGGTCTGGATTTGGACCTCAGGCACCGCCCAGAATGCCCAGTCCCTGGCACAGGCACGGATTTGGGATGCGTGTGCGTGCGAGGAGGTGTTATCCCCATCCCACGGATCTCTTCCAGGAGAAAAGCTTTTGCAGCTGAAAGGCTCTCCAAAAATCCCTTTCAGCGAGCCCTGCTGCTCTGGCAGTGTTTGGGAATAACAGCTTCCAGAGAGCTCCGGGGCTGACATCCCACACAGCTTGCAGCAGCAGCAGCTGGCCAGAACTTTCCAGGGGGAGGCAACGGGATCCACGCAGCTCTCCCTGTGCCTTGTGCCTCCCTCGGGCTGGCTGTCACAGCGGCTCATGTCACCAGGCTGTGACATCAGCTGGCCCGTGTCACGCAGATCTCCGACACCCGGGGAGATTCCAGCTCCCCCAGCTCCGAGGGCTCTCCCGAATCCTTTGTGTGCAATCCCTGCAACAGCAGCTCAGCACAAAGCGCTCACCCAGGCGCATTCCCTGAAGCAGCAGCCGGAGGATGTTCCCCTTTCCCACTCGGTGTGTGCAAGCTGAGACACCAAAGTGCCAGGCAGGAGGCAAATCCCACCCTGGAAAATCCAGGATAAAGCGGGAGCCCTCGTTTTACCTCCTGGCACCAGTTGAGAACCCATGTGGGAAACGGTCCTAAGGAAAATCATGCTCTGTATGCACCCGAAAGTACAATTCCCTGCCTTTAACTTTCAAACAGACACGTAGGAATACAACATGTCCAATCAAATATTTCACCCAAAAGCAACATATAAGTTAGTTGTTTTAACTACAAACCTGTCCTAGTGGTACTTATTTATTTTTTTACAACTTAAAACCAGCCAGACTGGTTAAAAAAGCCAGACTACAAACCTATATCACTTATTTACAAAAATAACCTAAAGTTTGTGTTGTTTTTTTTTTTCTCATAAATTCACATTTTAAAATTTTTTCAAGATGGAAACACACTCATTTAAATGGTCCTATTTTGTAAAAATAAAGTTTGATTATTTATCCTTAGGCGTGGGGATTTATCCTACCCTTTCTTTCCCCCTCGGAGTGTTCTGTCGTGGTTTTGCCAGGTCCCCCTTTTCCACACATCTTTCAGCACTAAAAGGAGTTTCTTAAGCAGGAGCGAGCCCAGCCCAGCTGGTCCCTGGGGACTCTCAGGTTTTTGCCACAGAGGAGGCTCCAGGTGCCTTCCCCCTGCACGGCCAGAGTGTGCAGAGGGCTCCAGCAGAGGAAATCCCTGGAAACAGGGAGGCAGGAACGGGAATTGGTACTCTCAGGGTGACAGCTCGGCCACGTCCTGCCCCGGGGAGCTGCCTCTCGCTCACCTGCCCAGGTGAGCCGAGCTGCCTGAGCCGTGCTGGGAGCCCAGTTCGGGAGCACATCCCAATTTCCCTGCAGCCAAACTCCTTCCCCACTTGGCGAGCGCTCCGCGGGCCCCACCCAGCCCCGAAAACGCCTTCCCAAAGTTAACGAACTTCTTCTGCTTTTCCTTGGCAAACCCGGCCCCGGCTGCGTAATTCCCCAATTACTGAGTCAGCCACCAGAAGGAAAAGTCGCCTCGGTTTTGTTCTGACCTCACAGATCCCATGGAAAGTCGGATTTGGCCACCTGGGAAGTCTGTGCGAGCTGGAGGAAAGATAAGAAGTCAAGTGGGGAAAATAAAATGAGTTTAATTGCAAGGGAAGTTTGGAAAACGCTGAAGTAAGGATTTATTCCCGGGCAGGATTACGTTCCCAGGAAGGGGGGATAGTTCAGGTGTGAAATATTTGGGAGAGGTTCCCCACTCTGCACTGGGTGAACTCCGCTCCCCTTCCCTTTCAGGCAGGACAGGAGCATCCAGGGGTGGAGTGGCCATCCCCGGAGGTGTCCAAGGAACACCTGGAGGTGGCACTCAGTGCTCTGGGCTGGGGA
Source organism: Tichodroma muraria (assembly GCA_013390105.1). Taxonomy (NCBI): domain Eukaryota; kingdom Metazoa; phylum Chordata; class Aves; order Passeriformes; family Sittidae; genus Tichodroma; species Tichodroma muraria. Next base: position 118,059 of record WAAG01062224.1, read on the forward strand.
CAAGGTGGGGATCAGGCACAGCTTGGACTTTATGATCTTGGAGGGCTTTTCCAGCTTTAAATAATTCTGGGATTCTGTGCTCAGATTCCCAACAGCCCTAATTGTTGTCTCTAAATAATTCAGGCCCAGAGGAGAGCACACAATCATGGATGTTCTGATGGAAATCAGGACCTCTGCTGCCTTTTTAGACCTGAAAATTCCCCTGATCTACTGGTCTTGCTCGTGCTTTATGCTTCCAGAACCCTCTATCCTAAACCTCTGTTCCACTGGAGCAACATTGTCCTTGGACCTGTGACAAGTTTTGACTGGGGAGAAGAAGAGAAGGGGGGAAAAAAGTAAAGACATTTTAGTCCCTTCTGAGAGTTACGAGATGAAATTTGTGCCAGCTTCAAGCACAGTCCGTGTGAAGGGTCAGGAAAAGTTCACAGCTTTTTTTCAAAGATATAAAACAGAATTAACTTCAAAATTTTACTAGGATTTCTGCTCCAAAAAAAGCTTCTGGGAATATCTGGATCAGCCTGATAAAAAGCTACAGCACAGTTCCCATGGTTCCTGAGATTCTTTGGGTGCAGAACCTGCAGAGCTTGTTAACAAAACCTCTTTTAAAAGAAGATGGGCACTGCCACGGGTGTGGGGCTGGAGAGCAGCTCCAAGCAGCACGGATTTCTCCTAGGAATGAACTCTGGGTTGAAAGAAAAGTATTCATAATTTCTAGGATTCTTTGAAACGAAGATTAAACATAAATCTCGAGTAAACACTAGAAGCATCAACCTCCAGGAAATAATGACTGCAACTTAAAAGCTAAAAAACATTCAAAAGAAAATCAACAGGAGACATCTATAAAAAAAATACTGCGGTTCACTCTGAATTCTCCAGTTCATTATGATTTAAAAAAAATAAATAATTTTGCTATGTGAACAAGTATTAAGAAATTAAACAATGAGAAATAACACAGAGCATGTTTCCATAGCCATTTTAAAGCAATAAAGTTTCTCTTCCTCCAGTATCTGTGGGTGAGATTAACCAGGAGCATTATCTGAAACAAAACCAAGCCAAACTCTCAAATTTGGTGTTTCTTTGACATATTGCTGGCTTGGATACGCAACCCAAACAGAACAGGTACAGGGGTTTTAATTCTGCCTGCAGAGAAAGTCCTTCAGGGTGGGTTTATTAAACCAGGAGGGGAAAAAAAGCAGCTCAGGGGCCACCACACGAATTTCAAAAGCTTTTGTCTTTCACAGAAGTTTAGCCAGGACTGGCATGAGAAATGACCTTTTTCAAAGGCAAAACTTTTAAAAACTTTTTCGTTTTGCTTAATAGAAAAGCAAAGCTGGGGAGGAAGGAATTTTTTGGGAGTCTAGACAGGACTCCAAACAAACTTCAAAGAGCAGCCCACTCCCAGAGCAGCTCATCCAGGGAACAGATGGGCTGAGAGGGGGGAAAAAAGCCCTCCAAGCCCTCTCAGACATCCTGGCTTCTGCTCCGAGGAGGTGCAGCCCCGGGACAGAGCAGATAATATCCTGCTACTTAAGGCTTACAAAAATAACCTCCAAGAGTTATTAATTAATTCCCAGCTGAAGGCAGCGCAGGCAACGAATCAGAAGAGCCCACATTTCTCACAATTTGTGCTGTTTTCATTAAATAAAGTTAAAAAATCTGCAAAAAAGCCTCTTTGGGATGTGTCAGGCAGTTGCCATCCCCGAAGGGAAGCGACCCCGTGATTTCCTGCCCTTGTCCATGGGAGACACGAGCCCGAGCAGGATCCAGCCTGGCCCCTCACCTCCTGCAGGAGACCCTCCCTCCACCAGCTTTGCTCTCTAAACCCAGGATTTCAACAAGAGCAGCATTATCGCTCCTTTACAGCTTGGGAGGGGAAAGCTGATTTACAGCCACCCATAAATCTGGGCTGGTGCAAAATAATCAACCCACATCTCTTGGTTTGGTTTGAACTGGATTTTTTTTTTTTCCCTTTTTTTTTTTTAAAGCAAAACACACGTTGATTGATGGGACTTTTTTTTTTTTTTTCCTTTTTTTGCAGGTTCATGTTGATCTTAATGAATTGTTTATGTAAAAACAAAAGCTTCATACCATTGTGAGTCCTTTTTAGATGGCTTCAGGGGAAGAGTCATTATTTTAGCTGAAATGACCTTTCATTTCAAATTGTTGAATACAATTGAAAACTTAAAACAGTCAGAACCCAGCAAGATGGTTTGGTTTTCTCTAATAAAATACTCTGAGGCAAAGTGAATCTTTTTTTCCAGTGTTTTAACAATTATTTTTACATTTTTCCATTGGTTCCACACTCAAAGCTCTACATCTCAAAAAAAGCTACCAGATGCCAGTTCTCAGCTGTCTGCTTTGCTCAAAGAACAAGATGAGGGATGCAAGTTGAGATCCAAACCTCAAACTCCACAAGTGATTTGTTATTGTAGCTGCATCCCAGCACAGCATCCTTCAGCTGAGCCACCGCAGGGAACAAACAGGCCTGGAGGGAACAGGGAGCAGCCTGGAGAGTCATGGGATCACAGAAGGGTTTGGAAGGGACCTTAAAGCTCATCCATTCCACCCCTACCGGGGCCCCCCCCCCCCCCACTATCCCAGGCTGCTCCAAACCCCAATCTCCAGCCTGACCTTGGGCACTGCCAGGGATCCAGGGGCAGCCCCAGCCTCTCTGGGCACCCTGTGCCGGGGTCTGCCCACCCTGCCAGCCAGGAATTCCTTCCCGTATCCCATCTAACCCTGTTCTTTTCCATTGCCCCTTGTCCTGGCAGTCTGCTCATATAAAAATGCCCTGGGCTGGGGCTGACTGGCGACAGAAACTTCAGCACCTGGGGAATGCTCGGGTTCATCCGATGGTTTTGTGTGATGACACCTGAGCCACACCCACCAGACAATCCCTGGAGCTTCCCCTTGTGCAGAGCGTGTCCAGAGAAGGGAACGGAGCTGGGCAGGGGCTGGAGCCCCAGGAGAGGCTGAGGGAGCTGGGCAGGGGCTCAGCCTGGAGCAGAGGAGGCTCAGGGGGCCCTTCTGGCTCTGCCCAGCTCCTGCCAGGAGGGGACAGCCGGGGGGATTTGGGATCTGCTCCCAGGAACAGGGACAGGAGGAGAGGGAACGGCCTCAGGCTGGGCCAGGGGAGGTTTGGATTGGATATTTGGGAAAATTTCTCCATGGAAAGGACTGCCCAGCCCTGGCACAGCTGCCCAGGGCAGTGATGGAGTCACATCCCTGCAGGGATTTAAAAGCCCTGTGGATGTGGCACTTGGGGCCACAGTTTAATGATGAGCACAGTGGTGCTGCTGGTTGATGGTTGGACTTGATGATCTTAAAGGTCTTTTCCAACCTTAACAATTCTGGGGTTACGTTTATTATCATTATTTTACTTCATGTGTTTTTAAAACTAAACAGAAAAGAGAACAGGGATTCAAGGAATGCAGGGAGCAGGTGACAGCCCCAGGACCAACCTTTACCCCAAACCCCACAGGGTCATGGCCACGAGCAGAGGGGGGAGATCCAACAGATCTTCCGGAGATGGTCCCCAGGGCAGCTGTGCAAGGGCAGCCCAAATCTGCTCAGGGCATCCTGGGCATTCCCAGCCCCGCTGGGATCTGCCCTCGGGGGCTCCTGAGAGCAGCAGGGTTTCGGGGGATTTGTCACAAGGCAAAGCCTGGCTTTAACAACCCAGCAAAAACTCCTCGCTGCTTCGTTTGATGAACGTGGCACGAAGCTGGGATTTCTTTCTGTGTAGTCGGGGCAGGAAAATGATAAAAACCAGACCTGGTAGCCTCTGATTTAGGAGGGGACTTCACCTCCTTGGGAAAGGGGCAGCTGCAGCCCCTGCTGACGTGCTTGTACAGCCTTGGATTTACCTGCACTTCCCAAAGAAATCACAGGGAATTCCAGGCTTTATTTGCATTTTAAATCAGAGACTGGACAAGCAATTTTCTCCTGTGCCAGACAGGATTTTTTTCTGAAGGAATATCCAGTATTTCATTATATTTTGCAAATAACTCAACTCCCAAGCTCTGCAGTGGCTGAAGACCTGCGCACTCATGGTGTTTATTTGCATCACAAATAAAAGCACCTTCTGTGGTGGAATCCCGTTAAAAATAAACAGTCTGGGAAAACTTGGCTTTTCAAACTGTCTTGTACATTTGGTTCATTATTGTCCTTCCCCAGCTCTTATCCAAACAGTCCTGACAGCTTGTTTATGGAGAGCTCTGCAGAGCTCTGCCTACCCTCAGTGTGCTGAGGACAGAACCTCGGGGAAGCTCTCACTGTGCCCTGACCTTACAAATAATACCAAAATGAAAAATAAATAAGTAAAACAAACCCACGAGAGTAAACTGTTTAATTTGTGGACAACACTGGAAACTATTCTCCAGTGGCTCCCTGGCAATTAATCAGAATTTCTACCTGAAATGCTACATGTGACATCTTTGAATTTCACATTCTAGCACCAAATATATCAGGAAATATAAAATTCACCCTTACGACCTTCTGTTTGTGGGATTTTTAGGTAGAACTGATGATTCCTTCTGCTGAAGTCCCATAAAAGCAGAGATATAAATGTCCATGTATTCAGTGAAGCACTGAAGTCCCATGTTTTTATGTTTTATATAACAGTCTATATTTGTATAACAATGTACACATGCTGTTTTCTAGACAGCGAAACTCTTTTTTTTTTTTAATGAAGTTTGATTCTGGGAAACTGTTCAGTCCATTTTTATCCGTGATAGATTAAAAGCACAAGTTGCAGCAGTTCAGCTTTGTTAAGTATTACTCCATTAACATCCTCAGTTTTCCGCAGGAAGGCTGGAAGATGAAAGGGAGCTCCGTTTCTCCATTTCCAGGCCTTTTCCCAAAGGAAATGCTCAGTGCCACGGGGAGCTGCTTCAGGAAAATATGGAATTAAGAGAACTCCAAAGTCACTTTAGATGCGTCATCAGTCATCCACAGGAACTGGGATTCACTGGCAGCTCTGGGCTAGACTCAACAGCCACTTCCCAAAATCCCACGGCAGCTTCTCCAAGGTGTTATTCCTCAGGGAAAGCTCACCTGGACACTTCCTTTAACAACACTTTTAAACACAGGTGTAAACACAGAGGGAAATCCTCTCCTTGTTGGAATGCCTCAATAATTCCCATTGAGCATAGCACGGAAACATGATGATTAAAAATAATAAGTAAAACCAGCTTTTTAAAGACAATTTAGGGGCTTTTCAAGAACTCCACATAAAATGGAGCCTTTGAAATGAGATCAGAATTTATAGCTAAGCACCATGATAACAAGCACATGCCAAGACACAGAAATTCTCTACTGAATGCCCATTAAATGCAGTGTTAGAGCACTGCTGCAGGACTCCAAGGAACTGCACCAGCCAGAGAATTCCGGAGCTGAAACCGTGCCATTAATTCCCCAGGAATGTGCTTCACCTTCGCTCCCCGCCTGCCACCCAGCACGGACCTTGCCTTCATCCCTGTGACAGCAAAGCCCTCCCTGCCCCTGAGGATGCAACACAGGGCATCACCTGAAAATCACGGAATTGCAGAGGTGATGCCGCAGCTGGGATTGATTTTGCAGCCCTGTGAACGAGCAGGGGAGCTATGAAAAAAATCCAGGTCCGTTTCCCAGGCTGCGGTGGTTTTGTTGAGCTCAACCTTTCTTACGCCTTTAAATTTTAAAACACGATCAAGTAAATGTGATTCCAAACCTGCTCATGGGGAGCGAGGCTGGAAAAGAAAGAGGCAGAGAAGTGTTTCTGCCTTGTTGGACACGGATCAGCTGTGCCCTTGCTTTATTTGGATCCAGGCGAAAAACTGCTGAGCTCAACTTTGGGCTTCGAAGAAGTTTTGCTGCGTCTTCCGCACGGAAAAATTGCGATAAGGGAAAAAAAAGGTGGGCTGGCTCTCCAGAGAGGGGAGCCAGGGATTGTTGCTGCTCCTGGGCTGTTCCCTCTCAGTGCGAGGCAGACAGGGTCAGGCAGTGACCCGCGACTTCTCGGAGCTGCCTCCTTCCCGAGGCTGCTCCTCAGGGACAGCAGGAACCTGGAAAATCCCTCCTGGCCCAGCTGGATGAGCAGGGATCTCCTCACAGGTTGTATTTAGCCAGAGGACATTCAAAATGCTGAACTGTAAACCCGGTTTAGGGATTTTTCTAAAGGCAATTACTTGCAGTCTCTCACACCGATGAGTATTTTGGGAGTCTTAAATCCAGCATCTCTCTGGCTGCTGGGACTTGCAGGAGTCCCAAATCCTGATGGAATGTTAGCTGAAAAGCAGGAATGCCATGGGGCTCCACGAAGGAGAGGACAGCAGCTCAGCCTCGTGTTGTTTTCCCTGTCCAAATTATCCAAAAATCCACGCAGTGAGGTAACTGCCTGGAAAACCTTTCCTGAAAACAACCCGGTTTTCTGTGCTCCCCATGCACAGGTTGGTGCTGGGGCCACCACTGCCAGCATTTTCCATTCCCATCCTTCCTTCTTTCTGCTCACAAACAACAAATCTGCGAGTCCAGGGTTAACAATTAATCTGGAAGCAGTGGGGTTTCTCTTCCAGGATGCATTTGGAAGCACATGACGGATCCTCACTAACTGCTCTGCTAAATTTAGTAGCACCACAACAATTTATGTTCACCACTCGCTTCCATGTCAAAAGTCGTCCCAATCTTGCAGATTTTTCCCATCTTCGTCTGAAATTTTCTTTTCACAAGGTGCCAAACAAAGCAATATTTACTCTGTTGCTAACACAGGAAGCATTGTTATCCAACAAGCCAAAGAAGCTGACTGCACTTATGTTTTTTGGCTGAAGCACACCAAGTTTAATTGCTGAAATACCCTTAAAATTTGATAAAAAGGAAAAATAACATTCTGTATTGCTAGAGGAATTTCGAGGCATAAAAAAAGGGCTGTAAAATAACATTAGAGGCTCAATTTCAGAAGTGTCTTTCAAAAAATGTAACCCCAAATGTCAACTCTGGTGAGCCCTGCCATTAATCAGCTTATGCCACTGCTTTCCATCAGTTGTAAGATCTAATACTCTGAGTAGGGACAGAGAGGGCACTTCTCCCTCAGAGCCAGGGAAATCACTGCCTGGAGAAAATCCTGTATTTTCTTTAGGCACTAAATAGCTCCTACAATGCTGCAGCTGGCAGAATAAAAAGGACGATTTTGGTAAATAAAAACTGGAGAGCATCTGTGCCATCAAATGCCACCTCACAGGCACTTCCACTTGTCATTTACAGCCTGAAATGTGTTTGAGCCCCCCAGCAGAGCCACCTTCCCCAACTGGGTCCTGCTTCTCAGTTATGAAAGGTATGAAATAAATAAATAAAGCCCAACCTACATCTGGAATAAATATCAATCAACAAGCTTTAAAAAAAAATACCTTATTCAAGAGGCATTTGCATCAAGCTTTTAAATTCTCACTTGGTAGGAGAGGAACACACAGAGTGAAGCAATGCAATAAAAATGTCTGGGCCCAGATATGGGATTTAAGGGTTAAGGGTACAACCTGTTGATTGCTTTCCCTCACCTAAAACATATGGATTTGCACTTCAGAGCAAACCTGCAGAGGAACCCGGTGCCCAGAGCGTGTGTGGAATTCTTGGAAAGGTCACTGGAAGGCAGAATGTACCTAAACACGGCCTGCAGACCCTGCTGCTCCAAGGAGCAAAGATTTCCCAGCTCCACAGGCCCTGCTAAAACCACAGAAATTAAAAGGATTCATCTACCAGCAAAGGACTGGGCAGTAACTGGTTTACAAGCATAAAAAATCAGCCAAATACTCTTATTTTACCCTTGGTTTCCAACGTCTTTTCGTTGAATAATAATGAAGGAAAGGGTATCTAAAATACAACCAGAGCAGGAATTATCAATATGCAAAGACCCAGACTGGTCAATGCTCCAAAGCACTCCTTTCCTCCCAAGTGTGCTCGTTCCAAGTGCAGAATTCCCATTGATTCTCTCAAAAAATGTATTGGGAAGAGCAGGAAGGAAGAAGAAAGAAGCTCTTAGTGATAGAGCATAAAAATGGAGTCAAAAACCTCCAGAAAACAAATCTGAATGAAGTTACCAGCAAGTACGAGAAGGTTTAAACACCCTCTTTTCCCACATCAGAAGTGAGAAAAGTTCTGTGAGAAAAGAGAAGCGAGTTGCTGGGTGCATTATAAATAAAATTTTCCTTTTTCTGTTGGACATTCTTGCCCGAAGTCTGACCCTGAGGATCCCTGGGAAGTGGCAGGACACCAGTTTGTGCAGCTGGGAGAGCTGCACTGGGAACAACCCACGGGTTTGGCCGAAACTCCTTTGCCCAGAGAGAGGGTTTGGACAAATCCCACCACAGACCCAGCACCACTGGGGGAACTGGTGCCAAACTGGTTCAGAATTAATGCACCCACAGACCTGGGGCACAACAGGAACCACGGATGCTGCGTTTTACTCCTTGGGTGATATAAAACAAAGCACGTGGGAGCAGGAATTATACATGTTCTGCTTCCATACAGGTTGAAAAATGGAAAATCCTATTTTTGTAACTTCAAATTCACATTCTTGCTTTTCTTTTTTTTACCTTTAGTATTACAGCGTGGCTAAAGCTAAATATTCTAACACAGTAAAATAAGGTGGGAAAAGAAAGACGGATGAAGGAATTTTACCACTGGGGTTGAATCAAAATTTCTTGGCAACATTCTCAAGTGCAGCATGATGGAAAAATCCCTGGATTGCCCCATCCCTGGGAATCCAGCTTGTACTTGAATTGAACATCCTGAGTGGGACTGAGTTGCACCTCTGTGTGTGACCACACAAACACAGAGAGTTACCAGGACACGATGTACCAGCAGGGATTACTGGGAATTACTGAATATTCCTCCCAGTTGGGATTTAATGGGTGGTCATGCTGATACAGTTGTCCCCAGAATTAAACCTCATGTGTACTAATTAATTAATACCTGAAAGCAGCACTGGTGCCATCCCAGTCCCACACTGCTGGATGCTCTCCCTGGAAACTGCTTCCAAGGCTGGAGATCACCAGCCCGGGCACTGAAAAGGATTTCCAGTGCTCTACCAAAATAAGGGGATTTTAGGGCAGAAATTATTATGGATTCTAATTAAAAAGACACCACTCTTTCTTCCTTGATAAGCAGGAACGTGAGCAGTTTCTGTGGTGAATGTTTTGGTGAATTTGAGAGATTTGTGGATCTCTGCTTTCAAGTGGAAGAAAAAGCCAAACCAAGCAGGTGTGACAGAAAAGAAACGCCTGTGTCATTATTCCATGGGAGCTCTGACTGGAGTGAACCAGCAATAAAAGATAAATTTACGAAAACCAGACAAAGAAATACATTTTTCCCATGCAGTCACCAAAAGGTCTCTTTAAAGTGCGCAATATTTACCTTCAAACAACAACAAAAAAACATTTCAGTGGAAGTATATGAAAGCTGATTTGCACAAGCATGCTGAATTCAGCACTAAAATTCACATCTCACGTTCCTCTGTGCTGGTCTCCACACTGGATGATGTGGTGACAGACGTGGAGGAGTGAAATCAGAGCACTACCTCTTGAAAATTGCCAAAAAAGTGATTTCTCACCAGCTGGGACCTGTAACAACCCTGAAGTGTTTCAGCCCTCTCCCCCTTGATTGCTTTTCCCCGTGCCCAGTGTGACACAGCCAAAAATCCAGCAGCTCAGCACTTCCACGGTGATCCTTATCCAAAGGGGTTTTATCTCTACTCTGACATGAAATTAAAAGCTGCGTTAATAACACCGCCTATCAAGATGATATAAAAAAAAAAGAAAAAATAGAAGTGTACTTAGGGTTGTTTAATGTTGGTTCTGGCCAAGCCTTAAAGCACCGCTCATGTCTGGAAGTTTTATCTGAGAATTCCTGCCCCAGTAACACAACTCTGTGCCCAGCATTAAAAGCCTGAGCTAAACATTCTGAAGACCATCTCCACGTTTCACCATTTTCTACATCTTCAAGTAGAAGTTTTGATGTTTTAACCCTTTCCCAAAAGCAAATTATCCTCTTTGATTTCCTCTTCAACTGGACTCTTGTCCTTCAGGAACCCATTAGCACAAATCTTCTCCCTGAGAGCATTTAATGCCCAAGATAATGTGAGAAAGAGCTGTTTTTCCAGCCCAGTTGTCCCTTTCCCAGGAGGACTGTAGGTGCTTCACTGAGGGAATCAGAGACCCACAGTGGGAGCGTATTGCCAAAAAAGTGAGTGTTTTCCAGTGAGAAAAGCACGCAGTGATCCCACTGTTTATTCCAAACCTCCAAAATTAATCATTTCTAGCATTACTTTATCTAAATCTGTGCTCAAGGAATCTGCTATTTATCACGCTGTGATCTCACTGCTGCCAGTTTCATCACAGGAGACTTTACTGAAGTTTATTTCTCCACAGAAACAGTAATATTTTTTAAAAACGGGATATAGGATAGGGCAGTAATGAAAATGTTGTCTACAGCAAGATTAGCTGGCAAGTTCCATTTTTGAGGTCAGCAATATCACTGTTACACATGAATTTATGACCTTCAGCGATTCGTTGGATTGGAGTGTTTGTTTACCTCTCCTCTTGGAAGCTGGACAATCATTAGAGACTGGATTTGGAGACAGCCTAGTAGGTTTTATGTCATAGTTGTCTGATTTTTTTCTCTAGCTGGAAAAATGAGAGAGGTGCAAAGATCTTTGTACTTAACCCTTCGCTCTAACTGGGATGTACAGCCCAGAGCTCACTTAATGCAAAGCCCCTATTTATTACTACCCCAAAATTCAGACATTCCCTAACTGGGGAGGACAAATCCACCAGTGATTAAGAGCAGAGGAGGAAAACGAGGCGTCAGTCTGAGGTTTTCTCCCTGGATGTGCTCATTTAGTCATCTTTTCCTGCTCCTTATTTTTCATGGCAAGCTCGGAATTTTCACCTGGGGTCCATCAAAGCTGCGCTCAGTTTTGTGTGTACAAAGGGAGAGGGAAGATGATGAGGTTACTCTGCCTCCTGCTCCGGAGGCAGCTTTGGGGTGGTCTGTTTAGATCCAAGAAATTTCTTCAAGGAGCAACAGCGGCACCAGGACTGACTCCTCCCGGTGGAGTCGGGATGCAAAAGCTGGAGCGGGGATGGGAATGGATGAATTCCTGCCCAGGGCAAGGCTGAGCTTAGGCAGCACCCCAAGGAAGCTTTTGCAGGCTGCACTGGAGCTTTCCCAGGCTGTGCTTATCCTGGGGGTAAACACAGGACTCCAGTCTCCACGCTTGTCAATCCAGAGCCTTTAACGAGCAAGGAGTTCGGGTTGTGAAAGGCGGAAAAACGCACGTTTCCATCACTCCTTATAAAAGAGCAAGAAAATGTCAAACATGGAGGTAAAAGTCGTATTTCACAAGGGCTCAGGCCCAAAGTCGCCCTCCCCCTGCACCTGCAGGGTGAGGAACATGTGCTGGACTGCTCTGTGCTGGCTCAGTGCTCAACATTTGAACTGGACCCGCTCCAGCCTCTGAATAAATATCTCTTTGCGGGGAGAGGGAATTGCATTCCTTACTCCAAACACAGTTTTTCTTCTCCGAGATTCTGAAAGAAACGTGTACTTGTGAAACATTAGGAACTGAAATCCTTTCTACCTCCAGCCTGGGCAAAGAGCCCTCCCTGCTCCTTCGGCACCACATCCGTGACCCCCGGCCCGGCCACGGGGCCAGCCCAGGAGGGAGGGCTGCACTCCCAACGGTGTTCCTGGGCTTTTCTTCCTAAGGAAGGCTGATTTCCAACAGGGACGCTTTTGGGAATGATATGAGGGGAATTCAGAGGGATATGAAAGCCCTTTTGGGCTTGTGGATTCCCCTGTCCCTGAAGAGTGTGAGGCCATGTGGGACGGGGCTCGGAGCAATCTGGGATAGTGGAAGGTGTGCCCGGGGTGGGACTGGATGGGCTTTAAGGTCCCTTCCAACCTAAACCCTTCCAGGATTCTGTGATTTTACCCCAATATCAGGATCAGTTGGCTCCACACAGCAGCAATAACAGATGCTGGGAAAAGGGAGCTGGGAAAGGGGCTTGGGGAGAACCAGCTGCTGCTGGAAGTCCCCTCGGATGGTCACCCTGTCACATCAGATGTGCCCATAAACTCCCATAAACTCTGTTTGTTCACGTACAAGTGGTGGTAGAATCGAGACTGGGAATAGTAAGAACAACTTTAAATTCTACAAAAACTCTTTACCATCCACATTTTACATGTATTGTATAAAGAACCCAAGAATTAGCATATTTGAGAACAAAGAGAGTTCTGGAAAAGCATAATGAAGGAAGTTGAACAGAAAAGAAGAAAGGAACAGATGTCAGATTATCCTTAAACAAAGTTACCAGTTTATTTTCCCACTGATTTGAATATCTAAAAAATACATTTTTTGCCAAGGCAAACAGGTGATTAAAATACATTAAAAATCCCAGTGAGCAAAGGGCCACACTTGCATTTGCCTGACATTTGTCAGCCATTCCCCAAGTGTCAGCACACGCAGAGCAGAGCAACAATAATATTAATTTTACAAAGGCTGACTGTTTAATTGCAATTAACTGTGGCCTCACAAAAGACAAGCTGCACTCTGGAGTGCACATAAGCCTCATTTATCCTGCAAGGACAGCGAGATGAAGCTGGCATGAAAAATTAAGATCACAATTGCTGTTGGCAAACCTTCTGACGGGAAGCTGCTGGCTCGGATGAGCACGGATTACACAAAGGAGCAACGAGGGGAAAACACAGCCGTGAATCAGCCCACAAAATGTCCTTTCACTGAGGAGCATGGGGAACGGGTGGGCTGCTGGCAGCAGGGATGGACAGGATGCTGTGGATGGCTGGAATGCCGGGGAGTGCCAGGATAACCTCTGGAGGATGTCAGGTGGCTCAGCACGGTCTCCTTTATTGCAGGCACTGCTGAGGAACTGAACCAGTGCCATTGTCGAGCTAATTAAGGTTCTTGCCCAAACTTCTCCTGCTGGAAAGCTATCCCAGTGCCTCACAGCTCTTCCACTTGCAAAACATCAACTCAAAGCTACTGATGGCCAGTTTAGACAAATTTAACTTTGCATCAGCATTACTGTGTGCTTCGGTTGCATTCCCTGCCTTCCCGGTGTTTCTGAGGATAAACGCTCTGTTCACAGGGCAGGAACATTCCCTTGGCTTGACTGAACAAGCCCAACCTGCAGCCTCACCAAGGTGCCTGGCCAGATCAGTGGTGGTCTCCAGAATCATAAAACACAGCTGTGCAGAGATTTCCAGAGGTCTTTCCAGAACATTCTCCGTCCCTTGCTCCACTGTTTTAATATCAGTTCGTTCCCTGATACACCCCAGCACATAATTTTCCTGTCCATCTGCCTGCCCACAGGGATGATTCCCAGTTGTTTGGTTGCTACACTCCCATTTCCCTTCCCTTTTCCAAGTTCTCCGTGAGTGCCAAAATGGAAAAAGCACAGAGGACAGAATCTTACCTTAGAGAATTCCAGCAAACATTCCTTCCTACCTACCTGGGGCAAAAAGCAGGCAAAGGAAAAGGGTTTCTGTGAGGAATAAAAAGCTTCTTTCAGAGGGCCAGAACTGAGACTGGACCAATAATTTCCATCAAGAATCACCAGCTTCCATGGCAGGCACAAGTGGGAATTAGAGCTTGGTTATGAGAAGAGAAAAATCAGGCTGGGGACTGGAAGAGCATGAAAGGAGGAGAAGGATCCCATTGCTAAAGGAGAACGTGTGAGATGGGCTGAACAGGGCACAACAAGCACACGTGAAGAAAAACAGCCAGGATCGTAATGCTGGCACTGGAAAAGGAACTCTGCAGCCTTGGGAAGCCTGTCTATCCCAAAAACAAGCACACGCACAGTGAGGAGTTTCCCAACTCCTGCACTGCCTGAAGAGCCAGCAAAGTCCCTGGGAGTATGGGAGCATCCCCGTGGTATGAGCTGCTCCAAGAAATACTGCAAGGACGTGTCCGTGTGTTCTGCTAACAGCGCAGCTGTTGTGCAATGTGTTTATCCAACAACTGCAGACCATCAGGAGGTCTTGGAACATGAGTTCACAGAGGTTTGCAAAGGTAGTGGTTTGCCCTGGATCCTCAGGTCTTTTGGTTTTGGGGTCGGTTTTGTTCTGCTCTCCCCACTTCAGGTGCAATTTCTTGATCTAATGACAGCTGGTGACAAGCAGTGCTGCCAACGCACCTCCCAAGCAGGGATGCATCTTCTCTGCCACATTTTAAAGGACTAAATTCCTGTACATGGAATTTGATGATGTGATTAAGGCCTAATTTCTATTCCTGGTGTGCTGCAGTAAAGTTAATTTCTCTGAAATTTGTCCTGACTGTTGTGGGAAGCAGGTTTTCCCCACGTTGTAGGTGACTGAATTTATTCTCTGTTGTAGGAAAGATGTATTTAACACCCTCCTGGACATTTGCAATGGAAAACTAACCAGAAATCCCGAAAAACAAACAGCAACAGTGGCACAAAGGAAGAAGAAAACCCAGGTGATTGAACTGCTACCAAAGCAAGGCTTTAATCAACAGAATTAATTTGTTTGTAGAGGAAAAAAATCCTTGGATTTTAGAAACGCTGACCAGAAATTCTTTCAGAGAGCGAGTTTCCACTGGAGAATGCCAAAGCTGCACAATCCAAACATCACCTGGAGGGGGTTCAGCACTGACACATTTGCTGCAGACCCTCTCTGCTGACTCCAATCCCCAACAACAGCACTGGGAGGGTAACTGGAGTTTGGGGTAACTGGGATTTGGGGTAAGTGGGATTTGGGGTAACTGGAGTTTGGGGTAACTGGAGTTCGGGGTAGCTGGAGTTTGGGGTAACTGGGATTTGGGGTAAGTGGGATTTGGGGTAAATGGGATTTGGGGTAACTGGAGTTTGGGGTAATTGGAGTTTGGCCCTTCTATTCCTCAGAGGCTCCAGTTTTCAGATGGCCCCTCCAGAGCTGATTCCAGGGGTGTTGGGAGGCAGGGCTCTGGCTCCCCATCCGGAGCTGCTGCACAGCCAGAGCCTGCAAGCCTGGCTCAGCCAGACACTCCGGAGCTGTGGCTCCTGAGATTCCCGGTTTCCTGGCTTCCCTTCAGCCCACCTGGCAGATTAAAGGGCAGCCCAGAGCTTGGAAGCCTCGTTCCCAGGACTGTGAGGGTCGGAGGGAGCCTCAGCTCTGCCGATGGCTGCACACACCCCGAGTGAGGGCCCCGTTCCCTTTACAGGGAATTTCACAGGTTTGGCTTCCCCTGCAACCCCCAACAACCCCAGAGCTCTGCAAGGCTCGAGTGGAAATCAGCGTTCCTTGCACAACTCACACTTTAATCCTTTAAAAACACAAACCACTTAATCCACGGGGGAGAGCAGGAGCCCGCAGTTCCCACTTTTGGGGATTCCAGAGATTCCCTGCTTGTGTTTGTGCCCCTGCAGATTTCATGGAGCTGCTCCCAGGATGTGGATGCAGCACTGCCTGTACTGCTTCCCTGCTGAGCCCTGCCCAAGGGGTGTCGGGACACTCCAGCCATTCTGTGCTGCCCTGGGAGCAACAATTCCCACTGGGGCTCTCAGAAGCGGAAAAAGATCCAGGTGAGAAAACAACAGATGTAGTTTTACAGCTAACACAGGTTTGTACGAAAAAAAGAATGGAATTAAGAATAGCTTGTCCTTTGAAATGAAACAAAACTTCAAAACAAGGAAGTTGGGTTTTTTCACAAGAAAGTAGCCCTGAAGTAGCTTTAAAACTTCATCCCACGAAGCTTTCAGATTGGTTGATCCATCTGAGGTCTCCCCTCCAGATGGATGCTCCTTTAAAGCAGTTTAACTGGAGCCCCACAGCTCCATCAAGAGATCTCACCCTGATTTTGTTTTAAATTATCAGCCAGAGCCCTTTGCACATCCTTTTGAAGCCAATGGATGCAGATGGGCTTTAACAAGATTCCCTTCAAAAGGACAGGACCCATCAACTGTCCATTGGAATACTAAAAGAAAAACACAGGAGTTCCTGTGGCCCCAGGAAGAGGAAATACCACACTGATTAAAACTTGAACCATACTCGCCAGGACAGACCCGAACCTCCTCCTGCCCTCCTCAGGCCTCCCTTCCCCAGTTCTTCCAGTCTGATGAACGGGAAAACGGGAACACATCGTTTGCAGCTCAGCTCAGGATCTGCACGTGTAATTCAATAACCTCTAATGAGAGCCAGGGAGAGCTGGGCAGGA
The DNA here is from genome assembly GCA_013390105.1 of Tichodroma muraria. Classification (NCBI taxonomy): domain Eukaryota; kingdom Metazoa; phylum Chordata; class Aves; order Passeriformes; family Sittidae; genus Tichodroma; species Tichodroma muraria. The sequence goes on from WAAG01062224.1 coordinate 134,263, forward strand.
GCAGGGCTGGCCCAGAGGGGTGGGCTGAGAGCAGGGCATCTACAAAAATCACAATTCTCCATTTCATGTCAGAAAAAAACACCTTAATTATAACATTAAAACATCATTGTGTGCTTAAAACATGACCCAGATGCCCAAGATACTGTTTCTTATCCCTAGAAGCTCTTCCAAAATATCCTCTTCAAATTCCTCTCTCTTCCAGTGAGTGAGATTTCATCCTGCTCCCTCTCTCCCTTCCCTTTCCCTACCCAGGCTTCATTTTTTGCAGCAAGGCTGAAACACACCCTTGAGCACTTCAGAGCTCCACACCCTGGCTTATATTAAAAGAGAAAAACGACTTTAAAAAATCCCAGCTCCCTGTTCCCAAAGGTCTTTTCTCCTGACTGGGAGCTGCTGGGGATTGCTCCAAGCTGGGAGAGCCAGGCACTGCCTGAGCCCCCATGTCTGGAGCTCTGACCTGCTGGGAAAGCCACGGAGAGACAGGGAGCATCCTCTGGGAGCTGAGTCAGATCTGCTTTTCCTGCTGCAGCAACGCCCCTTGGAACAGGAGGAGAAGCTTTGGAGCAGCAGGAGAAGCTTTGGAGCAGGAGGAGAAGCTTTGGAGCAGCAGGAGAAGCTTTGGAGCAGGAGGAGAAGCTTTGGAGGAGCAGGAGAAGCTTTGGAGGAGCAGGAGAAGCTTTGGAGCAGCAGGAGAAGCTTTGGAGCAGGAGGAGAAGCTTTGGAGCAGGAGGAGAAGCTTTGGAGTAGCAGGAGAAGCTTTGGAGCAGCAGGAGAAGCTTTGGAGCAGCAGGAGAAGCTTTGGAGCAGGAGGAGAAGCTTTGGAGCAGGAGGAGAAGGGGTCATGCGAGGGCTCTGCCTCCTGTGTCCTCTCCAGACACTCCCAGATCCCAAATGCACCGTGGTGTGCAGGGAAAGTGTTAAATAAAGAATTCTCTTAATGCTTAAATCTCAATGAAACCACAGCAGCTTTTTTTTTTTTCTTTTCTTTCCTTCCCCAAAATCAGGCCCACCAATGCTTGCTTTCTTTAGGAGCCAAACAACATTCTTGGAGAGCAGCTCAATATCTCCAGAGGTGTAAATCACCACCCTGTATCTTAGTAGAAACATTTGAAAGAGGGCAAGTGCTTTCAAAGCCATAAACTTGGGATTCCATACATGTTCCAAAGCTGCAGCGAACACACATTCCTGACTCAAACTGGTTTTAATTTGCAGTCCCTTGAAAGCACAAATGCAAAAGTCTAAATACTGAATCAACTTAACTAACAATAACAAACCGTTGAAAAAGCTGTCCGTTTGTAACTTCTTAAAATAAACTGGAAATAGGAATCACTCAAATGCCAAAGGCAATGCCGTGCGTGGATGTCCAGTGCAAAGGCAGTCAGAGCTCCCAGGAAAATGCAATTCCCTGCTCCACTGTGGATTATTTATGGTCACAAGGCCGAAAAAAAGAAACTAAAGCACCAATTCTCCCTGTTTAAAATCCCGGGACACACCGAGAACGGCGGAATGAAAACCACATGAGGGCTGAAGAGAAAGGAAAAATTGCCACATCCTTTGTGAACGTGAGTCCCGAGGAGATAAATCCATACCTGGAAGCAGGGGGTGGGCAGGCACAGCCCAGTTGTGCCTGAGATGTAATTTCTGGGGACTGGCAGGGTGCCCTTTGCTCTCCAGCAAGTCTCTAATTAAAGATATTGATATTGTCTCCAGCCACAATCACTGTCCCGGTGCTCTGGCACAGCTCCCTAAGGAAATCACAGCAGCAGCTTTGGAATGAGCACAGCTTCCAAACACACCTGAAATACACCAAAATTCCAAGAGTGCACGGGATAAAATGCATTCCCTGCTGCAGACATCCCTGTGCTTGCAAATGCCTCATGAAATACATCAGTCCTTTGGGGAAATCCTCAGGGAACAGGGACTACCACGGAACACGAGCTTTGGGAATTGGGGAAGCGCAGGTTTAAATCATAACTGGGCAGGAAATGCTTTTCTTCCCACGTAGAATCTGCAAAAATGGAAATACTTCCAAGTAGTTTTCAGTACTTCATTAAAGTTTAGAATCAAAATTACAAACTTGAAAGGAAAAATGGCAAAATACACTTTAAAATGTATCGCTTCCTACAAAACTTTGTTATTAATGAAGATGGAGATGTTTTCCCTGAATGTAATGTTTCAGGCAAGTTTATCTGCCAGGCATGAGGAATTCTCAATATTTTACCAGCTCAGCTTGCTGCTCTGCATTCAGAGAAAGCACCTTTTGTCAGCAGCTAGGGAAGAGCTGAATAAAGAGCACAGAATAAGTGACATTTAATCACTGGGGAGCTGCCTTTTCTCCCTGATCCATTGTCAGGAGAAAAAGCTGCATTGTGGAAAGCTGACCAGGGACAATATGGACTCCAGCTGGAACATGGGACACATCCAGAAGGTTTGCTCCAGGGTACCAAGGGTTCAGGAAATATTATTAACCTCAAGTATTGTCACCTATGAAATGGATTTTAGCTCGGAGACTGGAAGTGTTCAACCTATGAGCATCCAAAAGTGGATCCTCATCCCTGGAAGTGTCCCAGGCCAGGCTGGACGGGGCTTGGAGCAGCCTGGGATAGTGGAAGGTGTCTCTGGGTGGAACTGGATGAGTTTAAGGTCCTTCCCAACCCAAACCAGTCTGGGATTCAGCCTCAGTTGCTCTGTGATTTTCTCTTTGCTCATCCGAAATCTTTAAAGGCATTGAATATATAAGATATGCAAATCACAGGCCTTAAATAATAAACTCTGCAAATCTTGCTCATCAGTTTAGCATGGTTTAATACAGGAAAAAAGTAGTGGAACTATAAATAAAGTGTCAAAGTTAATAATGCCTTGCAATTATGCTTTGCATCCATATATATGTATATAAAATATATTACATTAGGTATAATGATCTTCCACTGGCCAGCAAACATCAAGAGGCAAGAACAGTAAGAACAACTTCCAGGCAGGTTTTAAAATCCTGAGTTTCCTAACAAGTTGGAACAAGGATAAAACATGCCACGACCTTACGCAGGCACAAGTCTTGTGCCTCTGTGAGTACCCAGGGACTTACAAAAGTATCCCAAAAACACTGGAAGATGAGGCAATAAATTCTGTCAAGTGAATCTTTATTAAATCCTGATTGCTACCCTTGGAAAAAAAATGAAGTCATTTCCAGTCATTACCTCTGAAATGATGAAAACATGGTGCTCAGGTGGAATTAGTGTGGAAAAAAGAAGCCAAGTGTTTTTCAGCAGCAGGAAAAGCAGTAGCATGGCACAGGTGTTCCTGCAATAGTAACACCTGAGGCTGTGATGTGTTCGGGTCAGAGGAGGTGGCAGAGGTCAGATCAGGGCACAGACCTCCAGGAGAACTCAGAATGCCCCAGGGAATCCTGGCAGAGATTCCCTGAAGGTGACAGCGCTGGCAGCAGCCGGGGAGGTTCAGGACTCCACGGAAAAAGCAAATCAACAGCAGAGTGAGTGACTTGGGTGGTTCTGCAGAGGAGACAGGGCTCAACCACTTGTGGTTATTCCAAAAGCGAGGAGGGAGTTCTGAACTCAGGGAAACGGAGCCTTTCATTCACAAAACAAACCCAGTGCAAAAAACAGCCAAGCAGAACAAACAAGAAACCACAAAACCTGAGAAAACCTCGGGAAAACCCCTCTGAGGAAGCAGCAGAAAGGAGGAAAACCTCGTCAGGATCCGGACACAAAACGAGTCCCAAGGTGAGTGAGGAGGGGTCGCTCCCTGTCAGGAACTGCTCCTGCCCATATTCTGATCCCCAAAAATGATGGGGAATTAATTCCCTTGTACCTCATCCCTCTGAACTGAACTCCAGGCACAGCTTGGATCAAAGGCTCAGTTATCTGCAGCAAAGGAAGTTTCCCATCTGATGTTTTCCATCTCCACTCTTCAATTAAAACGAGGAAAAGCTTTGTCAGGGCAGAAATAAAATCAAATCCTCCTAAAGCACTGTGCCCTTCAAGTTCTTCTTTTGGTGGGTTTCTCACCGCCCCACCCTTTCCATTTTTCTATATGATATCCCAGTTTCTGTGGTTTAGCCATGGGATAAGTCTCCCAAACCTATGGATTAGCAGAGGGATGAAAGGCACTGGGATACAGGAATAAAGACCTGGGTTTCCCTTTGAAGTGAGTAACTAAAGGCTGCCAGCTTGGAAAGAGGAAAAATACCTTTCCCTTGTGTGCCAACACAGCTCCTGTGGATCCCTTCTCACAAGGAACTCCACAGGCAGAGTTACTTACATATCTATCTATCTATATATATATATAAAAAATTAAATGTACATACTATGAGACCCTTGTATAAATGGACATCCAGCCCACACCTGGCCTGTATGACACCCCCACGTTGCAGCTCTTCCCTGATCACCCCAAAAGAAGATGATGATATTATTATTTCCTGGTATAAATAGATTTTAAGGGGCTTAATTTTTTTTTTTTTTAAAGTTTCAGTAGAGTTAGAGGAAGCTACCCTGAAACAAGACACAAAATCCATGCGAATTTGCCAGGCATTAGTAAGGCTTTCCACACTTCCCAACCAACAGCTCAAGCTTTTCTTTTTTAGTTTGCAGTAAGACACGTTCAGAAGACAAGTTTTGAAGGAGAAGCACGGGAATGGTGTCTCCGTGAAAGCACAGCAGAGGCACAGGCAGCTCTGGAAGTGACAGGACAGGAGCTTTTCCCTGGTTTTGCCCAGTGTGCAGCCACACTTCCACTGGATTCTCCATTTCATTATTATGATGCATAGCTATCTTTAACCAGACACTGAAAATATTTAAAGCCCCATGAGAATTTGACAGCTAATTCCTTTGCTTCTGTCTACTGCGTGTTGACACGATATCCTCTTATATCTTTTGTAAGAAATGCAATTTCCCTCATTGCTATGGATTAAAACTCCATTTTTTTAATACCGTAAGAAATATTAAGTGCCAATTTTCATCACATTGTCTTTCTCTGCTCAACATTTCAATGAAAAAATATGATTTAGTCCAGCAAGAATTTACTGTGACACACAAACTTTTCTACTTTCAGTGAAGTGGGTACAGTGGTGGGGGCAGTATTTGTCCTGGTTTCAGTAGTTCTTCACCCACTTCATTGAGAAGAGCAATCTTTCAGCAAATTACTTTTCTGAGGCAGAAACTGCTAAACAAAAATGATGCCTAGACTTTTGAGTATACCTGGTAAGAATTTAGAGTGTCTAATTCTCCATTTTGCCAGAGCCTGCCCCTGCACGTGACTTTGGCACAGGATTCCAGTCTGGGAATTCCTCTGGGAGCCTTACAGGAGAGAAACAGAATAGCATGGAAATCACCTGATAAATTGAGTGTTACTGATCAAAACCCACTGAAATTCAATGCCAGTCTGGTGCTGACCCAACAGACTTTGGGTCAAGCTCAGTTTGTAAGCCCACACTTAATTCCAGTGCTGGAATTTGGAGTGCCTACATTTTCAATAGGAAAATACCAAATTTCTGATGTTTGCTGGAATCTCTGTTTGGCTCAGGCTGGGCAAGAGCTGGGGGGGGTTCACCTGGGGAAGGGAAGGATCCAGGGAGAGCTCAGAGCCCCTGGCAGGGCCTGGAGGGGCTCCAGGAGAGCTGGAGAGGGACTGGGGACAAGGCCTGGAGGGACAGGACACAGGGAATGGCTTTAAGCTGAAAGTGGGTAGCTTTAGGTGGATATTGGGAAGGAATTCCTGGGTGGGAGGGTGGGCAGGCCCTGGAATAGAATCCCCAGAGCAGCTGGGGCTGCCCCTGGATCCCTGGCAGTGCCCAAGGCCAAGCTGGACGGGGCTTGGAGCAGCCTGGGACAGTGGGAGATGTCCCTGCCATGGCAGGGGTGGGATTGGATGATCTTTACAGTCCCTTCCAATCCAAAGCATTCCATGATTCTGTGATCTCCAGTCACATTATGGATTTAAAATTTATACGTGATCAAAGCTGAGACCAGAACCAGCAAGGGAAACACACATTTATTTCCAAATGGAAAAAGCGTGGAGCAACCCCGGAACACCATTGCCACGAGAAGCAAAATCTGGAAATTTGCTTGAGCACTGGGTTATCAGCAGGTCCCAGAGCTCCACTTTAAGCCCGTTTTTGCTGTGCCTGGGCTGGAGTTTAAAGCCAGGCGAGGCTCCTCATTTCTCCAGGCGGGGTCACAGAGCTCTCTGGGCAGTCGGGTCCATCTTCACAGCACATTTCCCTCCCAGTCCTGCAGCCACAAGCCAAGCAATGAATGATTAACTTGTTGAGAAATTAAAACCACCTTTCTCTTAAGCGGGACGGTGCTTTCTGTGCCTGTTTTTTCATTATTTCTGCAAAAGATGGAAGAACAAAGCAACGCAAACCCCACTGCCGCCTCAGCACGACGCTGAAAATAACAAAAATTGCCAAAATATTCCCCGTGTTGTACAGAAACAGAGGAGTCATGCTGATTACTGGAGGCCATAAAGATTCACTAATTAACACCTGCAGCAAATGTGGCCCTATCAGAGCAAACACTGGCAAAAACAAGAATTACAGGAAGAAAATCGATTTAAATCAATTACCCCTGCTCACATACAAAGTACCAGTGACTGGGTCACATTCCTAGAAATCATGCTGCTCATCCCATGGGAAAAATGATTCCCTCCAGCTCTGAACCCAGCAGTCACACACTGAATTATCACAATTATTACGTTGCTCATTTATTATAATTTTCAATTAAAGCGTTCAGATTTTTAGCCTGTAGTTTGCAAATGAATCCTTACAACTTTCAACTCAAAAATTCCTGGGATCAAATGAGAATTTGAATCTTCCCACTTACAGTGCTGTCACAGAAGTAGCAAAGGCTTCGACAAAATAAAAGTTTGACAACAGTTTCATGCACAGCACCATGTTATTATATTATAATATGTTATATATAATATAACATATTGTAATATAATAAAATATATATTCATTATATGGGAATCGCCTCTCAAGCCCAGCAACCTCTCAAAGTGACCACATGGGAGCTAAAAAGTACAAAAACCCAAAAAATATTTCCCACATTTAGGCAGGAGAGAAAAATCTGCTTCCCACCCACCCCAACCTCACAGTCCAGAGGCCAACGTGAGATGGTTAAAGCAAAATGGAAGATAAATAATATGAATAAATAATGAATAATATGAATATAATCAATAATAAAACAATATAAGTAAATATTATGAATCATATAGCTAAATAATACTAAATAANATTTTCCATTAGGAAGCAACTGAAATCCAGGATAACCCCAGTGGAAGTTGAATCAGTTTATATTTTCTGGGTTTTTCTGAGCACTCAAGAATCCCCTCTGCATTTTCACCTCTGAGGAAGGAACTACTGAAAACTAAATATGAAATAGAGCTGTTTCAAAGCTTAAAAATGAGAACAAGCTGCCGGTCAGAAAGTAAATAATTTAGAATAGATTCAAACAATTAGGATTAACCAGCTTGGGTTATATTCTTTTTTTTTTTTTTTAAAAAAAAAAAAAAAAGACTGTTTTATTATTCTGGGCTGTGTTTTGGAAACCATTTCTACCTTGTTTTTCTTGGGAAAACAATTTCATGCTACAAAAAAAAAAAGGCATCGAGCGATGAAAAGCATTTGTTGCTTTCTTAGTTCTTAAGTAAAACCAGCAATGTTGAGCAGGTCAGATATAATAAATACAGCCATTTCAAGGCAAAAGAAAAACGTTTTCCTGGCCTAACTTTTGAGTGACAAGAGAAAATTTTTCCCAGCTTGCAACTCCACTTTATTAAAAGTGCTCAATTTGATTTAATTGGATATATATGGATATGTTATATTGGGCAGCTCTGTTGCATTTTTCAAATTAATCCTCCACCACTGAAGCAACATTTTCAAGCGAGTGGATGTTCTGGACACCTTTAGAAGTTCTGCTCTGTGGCAGCCACAGCCTCGTAGCCCATATTTTTGAATTTTGGATACTTGGATTACCCCAGCAGGAAGGCGATAGGCCTTGAATGGAGCTTTTTGTTCAGCCCTTTAATCGCTTCCAGCACTTGCCCCAGCCCACAAGATCCACACCAAATTTAGTCAGACATCCAGGGCCAGACGGGAAGGATTTCTCTGCAGATCCACTCAATTCCACCAGTTTAACGTTTTGGTTTCTTGAGGCCGAGGAGGAGACAGTCAGGCAGCTTAAAAGTCAATTATGGGCTACAAACCTCCCCAAGTCCTGGGAATTTCCTATTTTAATTTTAAAAAAAAAATTAAAAAATCATCCATCCTTAGCTGTTTCCAACCCTATACCCTAGGAATGAAGGCTGCTAGGGGATGGATACAGAAATACAGATATTTTTAAGTCCAGTTTGCCATGTAATAACCCTGGAGCTGAAATCCTCTGTGTCTCCTCGTGAAGACACTAAAACATTTGGGTCAGCTTGAAGCAACTCCTCTCCTCTCAAAGCAACTCCTCTCCTCCCAAAGCAACTCCTCTCCTCTCAAAGCAACTCCTCTCCTCTCAAAGCAACTCCTCTCCTCCCCATTTGTCTCAGATTTGTTACCAACAGCTTAAACTTAACACAAGGAGCTGGTAGGCAATTTGTACTCTCGCATTAAATTATTGTGGTTTAAACGCGCTCAGTCTGATCTTGTCCCACTGATCCTCTCCCCCACACAAAGGGAATTATTTCTATGCCCCAAAATGACTGGGGAAGGGCAGAGAGGGTGGTGGAAGATCCCCCAACGAGAGCCCGGCCTTGCCTCCTCCCTCTCCAAGCGGGAATCTCCTGATGGGCTTTTCCTTCCCCACTCCGCAGAGGGATGGAGATTTTGGAAGCGCAGTCCCACTCCGTGGGCTGGGCAGTGCCTCGTGGGAGGATGTTTTTGGAGAGGCACAAGTTTGGGGTTGGGGGCCCGCCGGGAGCCGGTGAGAACCGCGCCGGATTCCAGCCCCAAATTCCAGCCTCGCGCTCCTCATTTGGAAGCAATTGCCCCGTGCAATCCATCAGGAGGGGCCACAGCAGATAGCTTTGTGAAGTGGAAAAAAACCAGTTCTTAATTTATATATGACAATTAAACCAAATTGGATTGATTTCTCTCTTTTTTTTTTTTTTTTTGGAAGACTTTAAAATGAACTGTAAATCAGAAGATCTGCCAAGGCTCCCTTCCCTAATTAAACACATAACTCGGATTGAGAAGCTTTTTAATCCAGCTGCTGCGAGCCTGTGGAATTGTGGAGATGTATAGTTTGTGGGAAACATTGTGTTCCTTCTTGGATTCTTCAGCTTTCAGAAAAGACAGCATGAGAAAACTTTCCATAAATACAAACTGGGATTTCCAATTAAACTACTGTCACTTCTATAGAATAAGCGAGAAGCCAAATGAAAGCTTAGACAAATATTTTTAAAGTTAAAGTAACCAGCTTCAAATGAAATACACGACTTCTCACTGCAGTCATACCTTTAGTAACTCAAGCAACACTTTTTTTAAATAAGTAATAAAATATTCCTGATTTAGACACGGCATTGCCACCAAGAGAGTGCAAAACACCAAGGGTGTGGGTAATAAAAGAGACAAAACTGAACTTCAGAAGGAAATTCCTTCTCTAGCTCAGAGTTCAGAGAAGATACGGACATTTCTTACCAAAACCTCCTTTCTGCCCTCCAATTTCGGAGTTTATTTATCAGTGTTGATTATTAGAGAAGAGACAGGGCGAGAGTTTGATCTTGAACTCCCTCCATCCTACTGGAAGTGCACAACATGAAATATTCTGTACTTGCCCAAGGAACTGAAGTGCTCCCTATGCAGCATTTCCAGGTTCACTGCTCTCAGGCTGGCTCTGCAGGAACACAGCCCTGCAGGTTTTACACGCCCAAAGCTCTCCAGCTTAGAAAAACAGAACCACTGAGAAATATCAAAGGCCCAGTCCTGTGGAAACAGCTCTGTCTTTGAAAAATCCAAGCGTTTCCAGCCCTAGAGTAGCCAGTTTAGGGTACATTTGTAAGGCCCTGCTGGGGTCAGGCTGACTCCCATTTACATCACCTCATTCCCAGGATCCCCATGTCAAACATCTCCTTTGGAGCCCGGCCTGATCCATTGAATGCCTCGTGCAGAAAATCCTTCCTAGCTGCTTGGGATCATTTTAAATTAATGGATCGGGAAGCCAACTGTCCCCCAAAGATCCCATGTGCCCCCTTCACCCCAACTCTGCTGCAATAGGCTCGTTGTGTCTCTGTAGGATCTCTTACATCAAATCCTAAAATTAATAGCCTGGTTCCAGCTCCAGGAGTTCAGTGCCTGTTTCCCAAGGGGGATGCCCTGGCCATCCATCACCTGAGCCACGCTGGGCAGTGACACTCCGGGGGTTTCCCGGTTCCACAGCCACCCAATCCACAGGGAAGAACAGGTCTTTAGCAGGGAATGGGCTCTGGCATCCACAGATGTGGATCCGGGTGTCTGCCACTGTCCCAGAGCTCTCCAGAGGGGTTTTCACCGCTCTTCCACAGCAGCTGGAGGCCCCGTGGTGCTGCGCTGCTCACACCTCCGGAAAGGACTCGGGCACTAAGGGGAAATGGGTGTTCATTCCCATTAGCACCTCCTGCCTTTGTCATGGAAGCACCTGGGAATTCACACAGCCACAGAGAGGAGGTGGGACTGTGGGCTGTGAGGAGCTCAGGGGACATCGGCTTTCGGAAACCTGACCTGTTCCCTGGGTCACGCCTAAGGAATTAGAACGACATGATGGCTTTTCTAATTCCAGCACGAAATTCCCCAAAGTGGCTCCCAGCTCATCTCCTGTGCACATCTCCCTGCTGGGAGAGATCCTTCCCATCTTTCCACACTTTACGCCACCGGAAGCCTTTATCAGAGCCGATTCCCTAGGAATTCTCACAGTCCCAAAGGGATGTAGCAAAGGCTGCTGGAAATCCCCGGGGCACGATTCTGCAAACCTCAGTATTTGTTTTAAAGACATCTCCCGAGGTGAAAAATGGCTCTACTTCATTGTTAAAAGACAATGTCGCAGGCAGTTAATCACCACCATTTATTTTATATCATCCAAACCAAAATATTGATACATCTGGACAAGCTCAGTGCAAGGAAAGAGCACGTTCCCAAAGCATTCATGAACACAAGCAGCAGATCATAAATTGTAACTATCCAGAACTGACCCCAATTAAGGACCCTGCCCAGGGAGGAGGTAGGCAGCCACTGGGGCTGGGTTCATTCAGCACGCCGACAGAAATTCAGAAGGTTAAATTTAAAAAATCAGCAGCTTGTTGGATTGGCCTCTCCTGAGTCCCAGAGTTAAGACAGTCTAAGCTACAATAAACCCCCCCAGAGGAGGTCAAATATTTATTCAATTGTTGTGCCCAAGAGACTCCCACAAACTCAGGAAAAACCATTTAAATGTTTCACTCAGACTGAGCTCAGGATTGCACATTCCTAAGAGGCTCCTGCTGGGATCCAGTGGCAGGGAAATTCAGGATGAGTCCATCCAGGAGCTCAGCTTGAGTTATTCCAACCACTCTGCTGCTCGTGGTGAAAAGGTGAGTTCTGCCAATCCTTCCTGAAGGAGATTTGTGCTACAAGGCCCAGAACTGCCAGCTGTGCACTGGGAGTCACGTAAGATTATTAACTCTTCTTTTAAACCCAGAAATATTTCAAAAACAATTAAAAAAAAAATCCCAACAACAAAACGCAGAAATATTTTTTTAAAGAATCCTCCACCACCTCCAAATTTTTCTCTCCTGTACCTTAAAGAAATTCAGCCAAGTTGATGACTGCAGGATTCCTGGCTCTCAAAGCAGGATCAGGGCAGGAAGTGATCACCCAGTTCAAGACAATGAACATCATCATTATTTCAAAACATCAGAGAAGGAAAAAGAAATTTCTAGACAGAAACTTCCAGCTGAGCTGAAATGTCTCCTGCATGGCAAAGACAAGCACACAAGTAACACGACATTTGAGTTTATCCTTTCTACACCTCTAAATCACAGTAATGGAAACCATGACCTTGACGTTTCCATTGCAGTGCTCTTTCAAAAAGCTACACAAAAGCAGGGATTCATCTAGTTTATATTTGTTTTTAGGAAAACACTTCTTTGCCATCAGATCAGTAAGATCTCACCACTGTCTGACCTCAAAGGAAACCTAAACAATGATTTCTGCACCATTGTACAAATTATAAAAATATCCAGTAGCATTCCTTCCCATTGTGTCTTATTTTCCAATAAAGAGGTACTTTCCTGGCATCAAAAAAACCCCTCAATATTTAACATTCCCTTTAAAATATCTCCAGCAAGTCACTCAACCTGAACATAAAAGTTGGGCATTAATTGACTCTAGCCATCTCCTTTTCTCTGTAAATAAATGAAAAGAAACAACCTCTGAGTGAGGAAAACCCCATGCAGCTGAACATTACAAATTCAGATTTTGTGACTGCTGGCTCACACAAAGCTGTGTGTGTTCCACAGCCCTTATCTGTAATTAATATCAGCTCTGGATTGGGTTATGCTTATTGACACAAACAGCCTCCAAGCAAACCAGAGGTAATGGTTAATAATTAAATACAAGCACCTGGAACAACAGATTGATGGGACAAAATCACATCATTATACATTGAAAACTCGATTTGAATAATGTAAGGAAAAATCCTGAAAGCATCAGATTAATTTATGCTAAGGAAGAAAGGCATGTCCAAGTCACTCTGTGGATTTCATCGTTCTTAAATTTACTTAATTGAAAAATAATTAGGAAAAGCACAGGTAGCAACCCTACCACCAACTTCAGTACTATTTGTAGCAATATTAGGGTGAAAGGTTCAAAACAATGTCATTCCTTTCACTGGAAGCACCATTTTAAAATGCTGTCTTTAAAAACATTCAGATTACTTTTTTCCCACTGACACAACATCAGCAAAAGCCAAAGCGTGTGTGACATTTGATATCATTTAATTTAATACCATTTATCTACATCTTCATATAGACATGCAGGGAACTACAGCTTTTCTATCCCTTAGAAATTCCCGGTTCAAGTCCTTTGGAGAAAGTACTGGGAGAATCCTTGAAGAGGCACATGGCTTGATTTTTATGGAAAGCCATTTGAATTCCATGTGCTCAGGAGCTCTTTCCAGAGCCCCGTGCCCCTGACAGAACAGATCAGCTCAATGAGCTCCTCGGGAATGCAGCGAGTTATGAATTGAGTAACAAACAACGACTGTCCCAGTCTCTCCACAGACCTTATCACTGGAAAATAATGCTTGGAATGTGGCTCATCCCAGTGCCCAGGGCAGCACGGTGCAGCCCCTCCTGGCTCCCTGCAAGTGTTAAAGTCCAGGCAGAGCTGCCCAGGCAAGCAGGGCTTCGGCCCGGGCATTCGCTTGGATAAAATGAGATTTACTCTCAGCAATTCCCGGAGCCACTCGCAGCTTTCAGGCAGCAAATAAAGGAAAGCAGATCCACAGGCTGCTGGAGTGAGCCTAATGATGATCTATGCCTTTGACACTGGAAGTGCCAGAACTGGGCTTGTTGGGAAATCCTGCCCCGTGCCCGGAGCCTGGGCACTGCCCCTGAGCCAGGAGCCTCCAGTTGCTGCAGCTGCCGCTCACAATAGTTTCTTTCGTTGCCCAGATTTTGTTGTTTGGCCAAGTCCTTGCTCAGCTTCTGTTGTGGAGAGAAGAGGCCAACGCTCAGCCACCATTCAGAGGTCGCGTGGGCTTCAATTTCTGTTTGCAACAGGCTTTAAAAACTGCAACCTCACCAGGCAAGCCCTTGGATTTATTGCTCTGACACCAGCACTGCAGTCAGGCAATGGCAGAAGAAAAGAACAGTTTCCAGGGCTATGACATTCTGCTCAACTTCCCTGACACAAGCACTGCAAAGAAAAAAAAAATATCAGTGCTGATGTTCATGTTCTTGATGGGTTATCCAGAATATCCTCTGCTTTCTTCTGGAAAATAAACAGCAGAGGAAAAAGCTGTGGAGGGCAGATGTCACAATACAAACTCTGCTGCACAGCTCAGAGGATCACTTCAGTGAGCAGGCAGAGAAATGAGTCTGCAGCTGAGTGATTTCCCACTCCAAGCAGAGAAAAGCCACAGCTATCCCACAGATTCGGTCTCCAACAGCAGATCCAACAAAAAAAATGAGCAGGACAAACATGGAGAAGAGAATCCTTATCTTTCTGCTCCCTACCTGAATTAAATCACATGGTTTTTGATCAAATTGCTATTATTTAAAAATATTTAATTTAACCTAAAAGCAGCTCACTCCAACCCCCCAAAAACTCAGCACTGAGCAATTCCTCCAGCAGATCCTGGGAGAGGAAGTGGGAAATCTCAGAGCTGCTGGATACCTGGGCACTGTGCACATTCAGTGGCATCCAGATCTCCCCTCTCATGGACTTAGAGCTGTGCAGTGTGTGGATACCAGTCCAGACTGCACATGTTTCAAACAGATTTCGAAGGTAAAACGCCATGTAAGCCAGCAAAAAGAAAACAGCTTCTTATTTGCTCTTTTTGACACCAACTCGAAGGAATCGCGCTTTTTACGGAAAGCAGCTGTGGGGAAACAGAACAAAGTGCAGATTTTCTCACAAAAAACCCCCAAAGGCTTCCACCACGGGGGCCTTCAGTGAGGTGTCTTATCAGAGAACGGGCTGAGGTGGAAGGGACCCATCAGGATGGGAGTCCAGCCCCTGTCCCTGCACTGGCCAGCCCAAGAACCCCACCCTGAGCCCATCCATCCACCGAGCAGAGAACACAACAAATAACAGCACAGAGGAATCACAACTAGAAACCACAAGTCTGCATTAGAGCATTTCCCAAATAAAACCTGTTATAATTGAAAAAAAAAAAAAAAAAAAAAAAAAGNAAACTCGTAAAAATAAAAAAAAAAAAAAAAAAAAAAAAAAGGAGGAAAGGGAATAACCACAGAGGCCTGAGCCGATCCACGCTGCAAAGGCCACTGGAATCTGAGGTAAATGGCTGCAAAGGCTCCAGTCCCTGAGGTAAATGGGTGACCTGGTCCCTGGGACACCAGTACAGCCAGCAGTCAGCCACACAGTGCCAGACTCAAGGATTTGATTTTTGTTGTTGTTCCTTTTCAATCATAACCCAGAGAGCATTCAAATGCTGCCACCTCCAACCCACTCCCTGGCTAACACGCTTGCTGTTGCTGCCTCCTCTCCTCCCCTTTCCTCCCCTAGCACGTGAAGGGAGAGTGACCTCAACACCGTCCCATGGCCATCCCTGATCAGCAGCAGCCAGGGGCAAAACTGCAGCTCCAGCTGTTATAATTACAGGACAAAAAGCCCACCAGCAACAGAACCACCACGTCAAAGCCACACTCTGCTCCCTCCCGGAGCAGCCCCAACAATGGGCCCATTGTTCTGCAGCCTCATCTCTGCCCAGGGCCACCCACATCTTCCCCACTGCAGGGAGAAGGCAGAATCTTCCAGCTCAACAGACAGCCAGGGAGAGGAGAAAGCATCTTTA
This sequence comes from Tichodroma muraria, assembly GCA_013390105.1. NCBI lineage: Eukaryota > Metazoa > Chordata > Aves > Passeriformes > Sittidae > Tichodroma > Tichodroma muraria. Next base: position 149,754 of record WAAG01062224.1, read on the forward strand.
CAAGGCTTGTTCATTTTTCTTGGATAAGAGGAGAGCTGAGTCGTTGCCTCCAAGCCAAAGCCCTGAAAGGAAGAGAATGAGTTTGAAGTTTTGAGGATGGACAAGCCTCCGACACTCAGAAATTCTGTATCTCACAAGATTGATTTCCTCCAAGTACAAGAGGCCTCGGGTGAAAAGGATCCTTCACAGCCCCGTGGCTGGGAGCCAGCAGGAGGCTGAAACACAAAGGAGGCATCGTGCTTGCCTCGAGATGTCAGGAGCTTTTGATAAATTCAAATCCATTCTGGTAAATGAAAAATTCCTGGGATCTTTCCTTCATGTTAACATGTGCAGTAATATTTCAAATTTATATAAATTACACCAAAAAAAAAAAAAAAAAGTTAAAAAAGTGAGTCAGTCCTTCCCTCTTTTTAAGTTTAGTATGTTCTATTTCTTTTTATCAGGTCTGCTATAAGAAAGGAAAACTAAATGCAACCAACTCTAAAAATGCTGGAGAGGAAAACAACAGAAATAATGTGTCACGCCAGATAAAGTCCAAACAAGCTCTGTCCAAAATCTGGTACACAGAACCAAATATCTGCTGTGAGCAGGGGAACAGAGCAGATCCTAGGAAGCTTTAAAAGCCTTTTCAGGATTTACCTACGGACCAAAAGAGGTTGTGGAAATAAGATTTGCCAGATGTCCCAATATAAATCAGGATTTTTAATATTCCTCCTGACGTCCCATTAACCTTACCAAGATTTCCACACACGCCATGTGGCAAACTTGTCATAAAAGTCAGACACACATGGGCAGAGGAGGACAAGGGAGAAGCCTGAATCCACCTCCTTCAGTTTTCCACGCCTGGAAGAGAGGCAGGAGAACAAGGAGACAAAGAAAACCAGGCTGGATGAAAAATAAAGACAGAAAGAGCGAATGCAGCCCAGATGGGTGAGGTAGCACAGATCCTGCAGGTTGCTCCAGGAGAGAAGCTCAGGACTCAGAGATTGTCTAGAGGGGAAGGGGGAAAAAGGATTTTATCATGCTCACTTCAAGATAAACGTTCTGCAGCCTAAAATAAGCCCTCCTGTTGAAGTGCATTCAAACACTTCAAATCCGTGTTCTGATAGTGTCATGTGGAAGGGACGCAGGCTTGTCCTGGATGTAAGGTCACTGCTATCCAACAAATTCACTTCCCCTTACACTAAAAACAATATCCCCCACCCTCGAATCAGTAAGCACTCAGCCCTCAGAAGAAAGCTTGTTCTTTTCTTTCTTCTTTTTCTTTTTAAACGAGAATATTTACAGCAGGTAATAGGGAAACTTAATCAGCCCTTTGAAAGTATTTAGGTATACAGAGGTGCAGAGAGTCAGTGCTCTTTCCATTCGCCAGCAGAAATGGGATATTTCTGCAGAGCTGGAAGAGTTTATCATCTCCACTGAACACCTGCCTCCACTTAACCCTTTGGGGACTTTCTGCTTCAGCTGCTTTTTTCAATGGGGTGAGTAGATCAACAGGGCTCTAAATTCTTCAGAAACTGTCTTCCCCCTGCCTCTTTTCAACAATATCTTACCAGACAGTCTTTCAACACAGGGTCTCCATCCTTATGGTTTTCCAAAAGACTCCAGCTGAGGGATCACAGAAAGTCAGGACAAGGCAGTTTTGTTCCTGCCAAGTATTTGAGCTCAGATCCCCCCGTTCATTGTGTCAATCACTTGTCTGGGCTGGGTCAAGAGTTATTCCCAGATCCAGATGCAATCCAGGTTTTTGCAGTGACTGTCTCCTTGTCCTGTTCCTGAGCCTCCATGCTCCACACACTGCTCTGTATCCAGGGCAAAATTCTTGCAATATATAAAGTTATGCAAGTTTATTAAATATTTATATATTTAATACTCATATAATTCATCCTCATCTCTGTGTGTATGTAAAATTTACAGCAGATTTCTTTGGGTACTTTTGTTTTTAAAAAATGTTCAAAAGCAAAGAGTCCACTGAGAAAAAAAAAATAGGGGAAACGCCACAAATGAAAATGAATGTAGGGCTTCATTAATATAAAAGTCAAATATTTTGTGTTTTACTGGGAAGTTCATGTAAAATACTTGAAGTAAGTGAAGAGCAGCAGTAAGAAGCTGACAGCAGAAATCAGATCCTCTGCCTTTGCTGTTTGCACAGAGCAGCACAATACCAGAGGTGCTTTAAAGAGAGCTAAAAATGACATTCACTCCAACCAAAACTTCCCTTCTCAAGAAAAGTCAAGGTAAGATTATCTCAGCAGCATTATCTCAGCACACAAGTGTAAGTGTGCCCTATTTACTTACACATTTTATTTGGAAACATATTGAATGCTCTTAGTTGCAAGCAGCAAAGCTCCTTTCCCCCAGCCTCGTTTAAATAAAACCGGTATTGTTACAGATTATTTTAATTTTTTAAGCCTAAATGCAGGATAGCTGGAATTGGAAGGATATTTGTCTTTTGGAGCCCAGCACCACAGAAATCTGGCATCAAAAGTACAATAGAAAACAGAGTTTGGTGGGAAGTTCAGCTGCTTCACTACCCTGCTCTGAATAGAGCAGAAAACTTCTATTAATTCCCTGCTGTTCCAGCCAGGGCAGGTCAATTCCCTCACCACCAGCCTGGAGACTCTTCCAGCAGGGCTGGAATTAACCCTGTTCATGCTGCTCAGAAAGTCCCCAGGCAGCACTGCCAGGAAGCAATGCAGCCTTCCAAAACTAAATTCCAAACTCTGCAATAAGGACAGGCCAATTATTCTAAAATCTGAGCCAATCTGCTGCTTCTCAGGCCCTGAAATCTGGCCATTGTCAGCGCAGTTACAGGGACAAAGTGTGGGAGTTTTGTCATAAAAACACAACCTGGATTTCCACTCTGTGCTGGCAGAGTGGGAGCAGCTGAAAACTCCTTGGAAAAATTCCTTGCAGAGCAAGGCACGTAAAGCACAAAGTGCTCCAAACAGGGACAGTTAACTCAAAATACATGAAAAAAACTGCTTCAAGCACACCCCACGGAAATCTATTCGATAAACACCAACTCAACTCTAACATAACATTTTTTGCCATGTCAGATTTAAAAGCTGAATCACAAACCTGGCACTTCAACTAAACAGTATCAGGGCAGGTACCTGCTGAAAGTACTGCAAAAATTACATTGCTGTAAATTCAAGGTTTGCAACTAAAAACAAATTTATTAAAAAAAAAAAAAAAAAAAAAGGCAATAACTAAGCAAGTGAATGAGGATTTCCTAACAAGAGTTTGAAGCCACCCTGGAAGGGAGTGGGCTCGAGCTCCTTGGACGTTGCAGAGTTTGGAGTAAGGGGAGAGCAGGAGGAAGAAGTTTCACCAGGAGGCAAAACCATTCCTTCATCCTCCTGCCCTGCATGCACCACTCCCCAAGCTGGAAAACCTCTGCTCATTGCTGAGGTAAAGGTGTCAGAGTTATTTCACCTGTCCAGGGATCCATTTCCCAGCTGGGCAATGGGAATAACACCTTTTGCCTGCCTAAGGAGGAACATAACAAGGAAAATGATGTCAAGGATCACAAGGTTTTGGGGTACTTACAATGGTGAGAACTGTGAGGACCAGAAAATAGGAAAAAATGGTGGTTTAGCCAAAATTTGTTATGGACACCACTCCACGGTGCTTTGAAGTTCAGCTCAGCAGCAATATTTAATAAAATGGATGGATACTAAACCAACTTCATCCCTCCTTGTGGTGTCAGCAATCAAATAGCTGCACCGAGAGAGGCCTGGCCCTGAACAATGAATGCTCCCTTTCTGGGCTGAAACTCTGAACAACCCCTCATTTGGCTCATTTGAGTAAAATTATGGCAGCCCAGTGCCCAGAGATGCAGAGCTTTTGGCTTCCCAAGTGCCAGCCAGGAGGATGCACACAGAACCTCAGGAAAACTTGAACTGAGTCTGCTGTGCCGAGCTAAAATCCTTTCTTCCTCTTTCTCCTCAGTGAAGACGACACCCCAAGCACATGCTTAATATCCAACTGTGTCTTTCCAATGGAAAAAAAAAACCAAAAAAACACATTTAGAAATGCTTAACTGGCTGTGGGAAAGAATTCATGTTCGGCAGAGGATCCAAAAGGGTGGCCACAAATGTGCCCTGTGGATTTTGGGCAAGGCAGAAAGAAGAAGGGTCCAGGGTGTCTCCTTTTTGGTGCAGCTGCCCCATGCTGTGCAAGGACTGAAAAATCTCTTCCCACTTACCACAGAAAGAAGTAGGAAAGTGTCAATGGTGCCAAAGCTCAGAGGATGACAAAGAAACCAACAAAACCCAACAAAAGCAAAAGAAAAGAAAAAAAAATCAGTTGCTGTTTTCCCAAACAATTCTAGGAACACAAATATGGTTTTATAGATTTAAGTAATTTTTTCTTAATGGAAAATAAATAAAAGAGAGCTGTAATACCAAAGAGTTATATAAGCTCCCACAAAAGCTGGTTATTAAGAAGAAAGCTTTAACTACCTAAGGACCAGAATTTTATGCCAAGAAGCCAAGTGCAGGCGGCTGCCACATGCCAGCAGAAGGAATTCATGGATCCAGGAGGAACTTGCTCCATTGTTTAAGCAACTGATTTGCTAAGATATGGCACTGGAAAAGCCAAAGGGGCTGAAACTTCCCTCAGTGTGGTGGCTGCATCCAGGCACAGGCATCCCACCCACTCTTATTCTATTAACTACAGATGGCAGGGAAATGAGGGAGGAAAAACACAATATGCCACAGCTCTTTCCCACAGAGACTGAGCAATATCAGGGGATCACACTGTGTTATTTAAATCTGGGAGACTAAAAATACAGCTCTTTATTGCTCTGGAATGTGAAGCCTAAGAGCAGTTCCACAATCTGAGGTAACAAACCTAAGGATGTCCCACAGTTCCTCCCTGTGCCCTGGATTTGGTGTGCATTATGTTACTGCAGACCTTTTCCCCTCAGTAAAACAAACAAACAAACAGGCAAGCACATGCTACTAATTTTATTTACATTGCACATTATCGACCAAATCTATATTTGGGGTCTTTCTAGACCACCAAGGCTCTTGTTACAGGGACTTTGCACTAAGCAGAGAAACAAAAAAACCCAGAAAAATCTTGTCATTTCGGTATTAATGAAATAGATGCGGGTTAAGAATACCTTTATGAAAATCCCAGAGGGAAAAAGACATTGCCATATTAAAAGAGGAATGCCTATTACTCATCTATTAAAAAATACCAATGCAGCAGACTCAGATCATTGTACAGTGACAGCAAATTCGGTCCTACCACTCCTCCCCTCCTGCAGCCGAGGAAACCTGGAAATCTGCACCGACATTTAAACCGGACAGGGATCCCAGAAACAGCAGAGACATCTTCACTCAGCAAAGGCTGATCCAGGGCGAGCTCAAAGCCTCCCATTGACTTCCCAAGGGCTGGACCAACCCGTGCATCCAACCCAGTCCAGGCAGGACTTGCTGCCAGGAATAGAATCCCCCCTAGCTCTGCCCTGTCCAATTTAAACACCTGCAGCACTGTAGCTTCAATAACCTCCCCTGCACGATTATTCGCTCCCAGGGATTTCATTCGTAGGAAACTCTGGAATTTAGCTAAGGTTTCCTTGTCTGCATTGGCTCCCTCCTATTTACAGTCATGCCTTGCTCTAAATAACACCCCTGGTCCCTGCTGGTAGCACAAAGATGTGCACAAAACATCGTCCCTTTCACTGCAGCAGGTCTTCATTTCCCCAAAATGAAACCACAGAACTGATTTTGAACTTTTTCCTCCAGGGCTTCAGCCCAGTTTGTTGAAAAAGTTTATAGGATATTAGAGGTGTGCTCCCAGGGCAGTGCAGTGACAGCCCCTGACCTTGCTGCTCCTGGGTCCCTTCGTCTTCACATTCCTTCCAGCCAAACGGCAGAAATCAGGCTTGGGGGATGTTCTTACGAACAGATATCTATTTATTGCAGCCTAAATCCCTTTTCCTTCCTTTGTGACAGAGCCACGGAGAAGGGAAAACAGGCAGAGGTTGGATTGCAAGGCAGAGGTTGGAATAGGTGACCCCAAGTTCCCCGGAGCAGCAATACAAGGATTCCACAATTTATAAAATTCAGGCATTCTGCATCCTGGAAAACAGCAGGATTCTGGCACAACTGACTGACACCATTACGCAGGACACAAACCTCCTTACCTAAATTCTGATTAATAAATATTAAAAGGCTGAGTTTGATCTTTCCAGAACAGCAGCAGACTTCATAAACAGGGTGATGTCAGATGGAGATTACTGGGGCAAAAACAAACCCTGCTGGGGTTTGTAATGGAAGGAGGAAAAGCTAAACACAGCCCCAGACTCCTGAGATTACCGGTCAGCCCATTTGAATAAAAAATTGAGTATTAAAAAAGGGGTGGGCTGTATGTGCCTCCGTGTATTTTGGGGGGAAGGAGGAAGGAGAAAGGGGAAAGGTAATACCCGTTATTTGAGCAGGGCATGCCTTTATTTCTTGGCAATCTCTGCCTTCTCTTTTCAACAGACACATCCTTTGGGGCTCGAATTGTGAGTTAGACACATGTCCAGAGAGAAACGGGCCTCTGTTTTCTGTAGAACAACAGACTACTTATTTTTCAGTACAGACAACCCCTCCTATCTGGTACTTAACTTAGATGTAAACTAGTCCCAGCAGAGCTACCCCTCTTAATGGCTCACACAACCCTGGAAAACAGATTTTTTTTTCCTGCTCTTGGCCTGGACTCATCACTGATGCATTAACTCGAAACGACAGTGAACCCAAGTCTATTCAGTTTTGCAGGCTGGTGTCGAGTGATGAGGCTTCTTGGCAGACTTGAACTACTTGGGAAGGCAGGAGTGAATCAAAGACTATTACACAGATACAGCAAAAACATTAGAGAGATTCTGACATGCTCGATCCTTTCAGAATGTTTGATGTTCCGCTGCTCTCAAGTGACTCGTGTGATTAATAAAGTAGATATATTTGTCATCTCCTTGGACAGAACTAGAAATGTACTTTGCTAGCAGCAAAAACAAATAGGCTTTGAGAGAAACACCACAGGTGAATGAATACCACCCACAGCAGCAGGGATGTGCACTGCAGGAGCTCCCTTTTTTATGGGAATTCCCAGGAGAAAGGACGGAAGGAGGTTTCAGGATCATGGAATAAATACAGTTTTTAAGTCTGAATCTTGTTTTTTGTCTGTGAGTGTTCATATCAAAAAGCATTTTATACTCCAGGTCTGACAGGAGAAAAAACTTAGGTATGATACCGTTATTGCTTTAATTAAGGAGTATATTTTTAAAGGTTCGAATAAATAGATGAGGAAAATATTCACATAGACTAAATGGAAGCTTTGGTTTCTCTAAGACCCCTTTAGAGTCACCAAGATATTCAGGGTAAAAGAGATGGGACAGAGTCCTCTGGCCACGCCCCTCCCAAACTGTCCTAACAGATGTAAATCTAATTTCTTGTTAAAACACAGCCCTCACAGCCTCCCAGACTATGAAAGGCTTTATTCTCCTCACCCGGGCAAGTTTCCTCTCTCATATCTAAATTAAGCCTATTCTGCTTCTAATTAAGTCAAATATCTTTTGTCTTAGCAATCACTGCCATTGGGAATGAGCTGCTCTCCCTTGTAAAGGCTGATGTAGTAACAACCCCAATACATCCACTTTTATCCTTTTCCCTCCTTTTTGGCGATGCAGTCAAAGCTCACCCATTCTTATCAGCGAGGTTTTCGATTCTTGCAGTTCCCCCTGGACGTTCTCCAGCTGGTCCCTGCCTTTCTCCACTTCCCAGAGCCAGTTTTCCTGCTGCTGAGGTCTGTCCCACGCTGGGCACAGGGACAGAGACGTCTTGTGCCCCGCTGGTTGTGCTGCTGCCTGCTCAGCCAAACACAACGCCTGCCTTCCCCTCACCCCCCAGCTCTGCTGGCTCCGCTCCCTTCCCCTTCCACGACAGCTCCCAAACCCTTTCCAAAGAGCTGCAACCCGTCCAGCTCCTCTTCTGCCATTTACACAGGTGGCTTCTCCTCCAGGAGTGCACTGCACTTATTCCATCATCATATTTCTTCTGTTTCTCCAGTTCAGCAAGATCATTTGGAACTTGCCTCCCATCCCTCCCACCCAGTGTCCTCCAGCACAACTGCTGCTCCCATGCCCAGTTTGCTCCCCGAAGAACCAAACCACCAGGCCCAAGGCCCTCCAGATATTTAGAGGTTCTCGGTTTTCCCTGCATGGGAATGACTCCAGCCCTGCCTTTAGAGAGTTCCCTCATCCCCCGTGTCTGCCGCTGCCATCACAAGTCTACACCAGCTCCAGACACGTCACCGTGTCCCCACAGGGCTTGATAAGCTGCTCCGAGGGGAAAGGAGGCTGGTGTGACAGGATTTGGCCCTGACAGAACCATTTTAGCTCCCTATTTATCTCCTCGTTATCTCCCAGCTGCTTGCAAATACTTTATCTGCGTTAAGCAGATCGATGGCGAAATCCTCACACTCCTTTTTTGCTTCCTTCCCAGTTTTCTGGGCTTCCCCCCATCAGCGCACAGGGTCTCTCACTCCTCAGCCTGACCCGGGCTGAGCAACTTCCTCAGAGGCTGAAGAACTGACAGGAAAAAATCCTAAAACATCTAATTCATCCAAGTATTCCCTAGCAGTTTTTTCTCATTCTAGACTGAGATTGCAGTGCTGATGTCTTTGCATTCCTGGGGTCTGCTGGGTTTTTCAGGGCAGGGTCAAAAGCAGTGCAAAAAAAGAGCATTAAGGATTCCAGCCTTTGGTTTCACTCTCCAGAACATTTCCTGTGCACTGAGTCACAAGTCAGCATTTTCTCCTGGCTTTCTCTTTTCCTGCTCCCCTCATTATCACTTGGAGCTTCAATCCCGTTGCGAGCCTCAGCTTTTCTGACTTTGTTGCTGTGTTTATCCTAAATTTTTGCACTGATCTCTGGCAATTTCAGTGACAGATTTACAATACCTTCCTCTCCTATCCTGCCCTCTCTCTCTCTTTTATTCACACCCAGCATTCCCAAATCAGAAGTATGATAATTTTCTCCATAAGTAACTATAGAGTCCCTTAAATACTTTGTCCCTTCAGATTTGCTTCCCATAATAGATGAACTTTTGTTTAACAAACCACAGTATTTTTATATCATCCCTATTTCCTAAGGAATTCGAACTCCATCATTCAAAATTGTTCATTAAAATGCTTCACAAAGTCACAATAGCAAATTTATGAGCGTTCTGTCATTTCACAATTGAGAAGAGAGCATTTCAACCCCACATTAGGCAATTTCAAGAAATGCCACAAAACGCATTTATTTTATGAAGGTGACAAGTTTTGGAATAATCACCACGTCCAAAACCAAACTGATAATGATTTCTTCCTGTCAACATCCCACTCCCTTCCCCAAATCCACCAGCTTGGGCAGCTGGGAATGGCAGGAGGCTTTTGCAGGATTGGGAAAGACACGGATAGGAGGCAGGGGTTGAGAAGTTTGGGCTCAGGAATAAGGATCCATGTATGTGAGATGGCTCCGTATGGCACACCAAGATAGGTCCCACACTACTTTCAAATAAAGAAATAAACAAAAATGCTTTGATCTTGGAATTTTGGTAAAAGAACCATGTGGAAGAACAGATCCCCAGCTTTTATTCCCAGACCTGCTATGGGGTTTTTTTGGGGGATTTCATACAAGATTCAACCTGTACTCCCTACAAGCATCTAAAAGGAAAAACAAAATACATAACTCACAAAAAGCCACAGTGAAAAATCCAAATTGTTTGTAAGCAGTTCTGAGCATCCTTGATCAAAACTACTGTTAAAAAAATCAGTAACTTCTGGATACTATCACCAGAGAAATAAAAACGGAGTGCACAGTATTTCTTCTCGATGGAACACTGAGAAGATTTGCTTTTTTCTGATGCCTGCCAAGCTGCAATAAGAACCATATTTTCTGCATGAAATTTAACACCCAGAAGAAACTGTAAAGGACCAGAGGGTCTCCTGTCCCTCTACACTTATTACTGCTGTGAGCTCCATGAGCATATGGAAAGAACACTCTCTGTGTTGCCTGGAGATGATGTAAATACAGATAAGTGCATTCATCTGTTTAAAAATGAACAAAAAGAAAAGAAAACCTCCAGATCTTATTAAATAAGTTATCACAAAAATATGAAAGTACATCTTTGCAGTGCATCAGTCCAGGCACATCATTTTTCACGTGTTTTATATGTTTTGGGTTTATGTGCCTTTTCCTTTAGCTGCACTTCATGTTTCTCAGGACTCAGGGAAAAAAACAACCTAATATTCTGACACACAATTTATTTGGATACTTCCCATTCTGATTCAACACGTATGGATGGCCTAAGCTACATATTATCATATTATATATCACATCTATATATTATCATATAAGCTACATATTACATATTATCAGCCCCACGAATATCATTCAAGAAACAGCACCAAAGGATGACAGGCGGTCAAAACCTGCCTTTTATCCTTTTTCTGTTTTCCATCATCCAGCTCTTCCTACTCCTGCTCCCCCTAAGCCAGGAAAAGTGAGTGCAAATATTAACTCTAATATAGAAATTGTGCACGTTTCTCCACGAGCAGCTCCTCTTCCATCCCTGGATCCCTGAGGAAAAGCAGCTGCTTCAGAGCAGGAGAAATCCAAACAGATTACACTCAAGCATTGCTTTATGGGAGATTTAGGAGAGACCACAATAATCCTAAATCTGATCCCCAGCATGACACACGCCACAATTCCCTATATCCAGCGGTTCTGCACGCATCCCACTGCGGCTGTGAGCACACTGTTCCCCAAGTCAGCCCTGATTTAAAGGCTCCCAAGTGATGAAGAGCCTCCCCCCACATCATTTGACCATTTGTTTTCCACAAATAGCTCCTTTCAAAGTGAAAAACTCGTGGAAGAAAATGAAGTTGGTTCTCTTGAGTTCAAGCTGGAGATTTAAAGAGTTTGTCCCTGCTGCAAACCGCACTGAAATGGAGAATTCCAGGAGAAAACTGGGAAGCAGAAATGGGGCACCAGAAGGTCCACATGGGGAAGGGGCCTCGCCTGAAGCATCATCAGGTACAGAGAGCCTGTGCCAGACACCCAGAATAAATGATGTGTCTTCACAGCAAACCAGTCTGATTCACTTCTGCTGACTTAAGTCGAGGTATTTAAAACAAACTCTGAACAAAAATACCTTTTTTGTTTACAAGACTTTGCTTTCCAAATGGTTGTCTCTAAAGATGGCGTTTTCCAGACAGCTCAGGCCTCTGGATGCTGAGGGATCCTTTGGGAATGCACCTGGGTGGCTTCAGGGCTTACAGTCGTGTCACTGTCACTATCAGAGACCCAAGCCTTGGCATCCATCCTTCCACAGGGGCTGTGCCGTGCATCCCAAGGAAGACCCACAGGGAATGGGTTGTAGCCAAAGAGCCAATTCCAGGATAAGCCCTCAGCCTTCATTCTGAGGTGCTTTAGTGGAAAACTACACAGCAAGATTAAATCCGCCGCAAAACGAGGATTAGTCGAGCCCTAGAGTAGGTAAGGAAGGACAAAAGCTGTTCTCATCCCAGAGGGCATCCTGTCACCCCCTTTTCCCTGATCTCCCTGCCTCTATGAAGTCCAATCAAAAATGTAGCCCAGTCTTAAAAGTTTGGATGAAACCAAAAGAAATCTCCACCGGGCTGTAGCCTGTTAATGATACCGTGCTCTCCTCTGGCTCCCTGCCAGAGAGTGAACAGTGCCAACATTTGCAGACTTCCAACAGGAAATTAAATAACTGCCCTGTTGGAAATATAAACCCATTTACAGTGGTCAGGCTTGCATTTTCCAAAACAACGATACAGTTTGTGCACGTAAAGCTCGAGGAAAATTTGTCAGAAGATTCAGCCAAGCGAATATGAAACAAAGCCTTGTGGAGAGGTGTTTTACACAGGTCTCCAAATTAGAGCTTTGTCAGGTGTATTTCCTGCCCTGAGGCTTCTGTAGGAACAATTCTGGGCCCTTTAGTGAGTGCTGCACACACACATCCCCCATGGCTGAAGATTAAGAAAGATCCTGCTTATTTCATGATTTTCTATATTCTTTCATTTACTTCTCAAGAATTGTTTTGGGGAGCATATATCAAGTGCTGCTGCAGGTGTGGGAGAGCCTGGGCTTTATTTTTAACCTGTTTTGTGACTTTTGGTCAAATCTCTGCTCCAGGCTACCCTTCCTCCTCACACACTTTGTCACACAGATTAATGGAATCCTGAAATGGTTTGGGTTGGGAGGGACCTTAAAGCTCATCCTGGTTCAACCCTGACACCTTCCACTATCCCAGGGTGCTCCAACCTGGCCTTGGACACTTCCAGGGATCCAGGGACACGCACAGCTTCTCTGGGCACCCTGTGCCAGGGCCTCTCCACCCTCACAGCCGAGAATTTATTCCTAATATCCAACCCAAACCTCCTGTCTTTCAGTTCAAAGCCATTTCCCCTTGCCCTGTCACTAAATGTCCTTGTAATAAGTTTCTCTCCACCTTTCTTGAATATATATCGAAGAGAGAGGCAAACTCCTATTTTAGTCACTGGAGTTTCACCACTGCCATCACCACCACTGAGATCTACACTGTGGGAATTCCAGAGAAAGGAGCCTGTTCCTTCCCAGGAGTTTGTACAGCCTGGACTGTGCCATAAACCTTGTCCAGGCCCCACAGGTACAACACACAATAAATATTATATTCTGGAAGCATTATTGATTAGCAAATTTGACTCTCATCTTCACTCCTCTTCATCATCCAACTGTTGAAACCTTTTTCTTCCGCCACCTCCCCTTCACCTCCCTGCTGCTGACATTTAGTCAGAAATCACACAGACACACAATCCAGGAGAGGAAGAGGCAGGCAGAATATTCAATATGTATATTCAATAACAGGAACACTCAACAGGAGTGGTAGCAGTAGAATTTCCACACTTAGAGGATTAGAAAACCGTCCTTCACATTTTTGGCAACACTAAGATAGCGATGACCGCAGTGTTGTTCTCTAATATTATTTCTTTGTTGTTTTTCATATTATTTCTGTGCACCCCACGAGAGTGCAAACCAGCCACACCTCACCTTTTCATCGATGAAACCTTCCCTACATTCACTGGAAATACCTAAAGTTGCAGGTACAGAATGCCCCCCTCCCCCCAATAGTGCTACCTTGTATTTTTGCACAGTAGGGCCTTTCATTCAAGGATCTGAACTTGTATTACACAGGTGGGTAAACATTATTATCCAGCTTCAGCTGGATTGTTGCAAGTCCATGGCAAACCTGCAGCAGAGTCATTCCCTGAAGGGCAGATTTCCCTGGAGCCAGCACTCAGCCCTCTGGAGTAAAGACAACTTGCAAAAGAAAGAGTTTGTGGGATCAATCCACTAAGAAAGTTCCTCCCACTAATCAAAGTCATATGGAAAGAATTGCTTGAAAAAACCCCATTTCCTTAAGAAACTCTTCTAAAATTCATTGAAGAGTCACAAAAAGAAATTATCTACGTTTGTATTTTCAAGCCGCACCTCGAGATTTATGTGTACGTACATAAAACTGAGAACTGTGCATGGATTTAATGCCAGTAAAGTGGAAAGACACATCTACATCACTGCTTTTATTGCTCCTTCCCTTCCTGCTCTTCCACCACACAGGCTGGGTTGAGGCCCTTGGAAAAACATGACCAGTGACACCACTCCCCTGGCGTGATTTGCATCTTTGAGATTCCCATTCTGCAGAAGTCGTTGAGCTTGGGAGCAGGAAAACAAGCGAGGAAAAAGCAGCAGATTTGCAAGTGGCAGGAAAAGCAGCAGCAGGGGCAGAGCCCTAAAAAGCCTCAGTGAGCTCTTGGATGCCCCAGGACACCACTAAGCAGCAGTCAGGGCTCACTTTCAAGTCTCACTCCTGTAAATGAGAAACAACTCCAAGTCTCACGGGCTTAGGCGCTGCTCCAGGAAGGCACTCAGGCGGGGTCTAACGCTAAACACGAAACGGGGCCCGTTTAAATCAACTGCACTGTTTACAGCTGCAATCTATGGGTAAGTGCTCTGCTGGACTGGGGCCTTGAGCAGTGATTGTTATTTAACACTTTCTTTAAGTTGTCCTGCCAGTTCCTGGTGCCTCAGCTAACTTCATCTCTTTCCCATGCGCTGCATCCCCTGTTGTTCCTTGAACAAACACAGATGTCCCCAGTTTGAGCACTGAGATTCTGCTACCACAGCCATCTAGGAACCAGCAGATACTAAACACAAAACTTGCTATTTTCAAGAAGATTTCCTCAAGACAAGCATAAATTAGCACCATTCACTGGCAACAGAAGAAAAAAGGCAAAGCAGGCAGCGGGGCAAAGGGAGCTGATAGGAAAGGGGAAATCGGGGAGGAGGTAAGAGCCTGAGGTGCTCTCCCTCCCCACAGCCGCTGCCTGGGGAAGATCATCAGCGGCAGGAGTTCTCAGCTCTTGCTGTGGCTGATGAAACACCAGACCCTGCCACAGGATTTGCCTGCTGGGAAGCACCAGAGACATCTGCAGCGGCGCCCTTTTCCAGCTTTTCCAGCACCGGTCTGCCCAGAACGGCCTCCCACCAGTCTCTCCTTGCCAAGACTCGCTGTCCCAGCCCCCAGCCTCGGTGACAGCCCAGGGATCCCAAGGACATCCCAGCTGGACGAGGCGTCACCACAGCAGATGGACAGAGAAGCACCAGCAGCTCTTTGGCCTCATCCCCGTCTCTGCCACCGCGAAGACACCCACAGACAGCAGAGGAATGATTTCAGTAATCAAAGGGAACAACTTCTTTTAAATCAGAGCTGAAGAAACGGCTTCAACAGACCTCGGAATAGTCAGCAGGGGATCCCTTTGAAAAAACAAGAGTCCCAAGGACCGTGAAGAGGGAAAACCACACTGGAGAGCAGAGATTAGAGAAGAGGAAAGAAACAGCATGAGGAGGAAGGAGTATCATGTGCTCTGCTAACTGCACCTCTTAATTAAAAGGACACAAGTGTGGCCCGGTGAAACAATGCCACTGCACATCCCTGCTCCAACACACATTTCTAAAAAGGATATATTCCTGTTCTTCCGAGTGCTGAAGGGTTTCCCCTCATCTGGCTGCAGCATGCTTCGGAGCTGCGTTACAGCGAGATAATCTCTAGAAAGCCTGGGCTGTTACTCATATATTGAAACCTAAGTAAGATATTATTGGTTTGGAAGGTGTCAAGACACTCCTCTGTGTGCTGCAACAGAAGTCAGAACCAGACATTATTCAGCCCCTACCCAAGGCTTCCACTGGACACTGGAAAAATCAAAGACCAGAAATCTTTTGGGGTGTTGACATTATTTTCTAAACTAAATCGTCACCAGTGTAATTCTTGTTCACATAAAACTAATTTTATTATATATATAAATAAATATTAATATTAAATTATTATTATATTATTTATTATTAATATTAAATATTCTAATATAAAAAAAGTTTCTGAAAGAAAAAAAACAGGTCAATCATTGTAGCTGCCGTGGCAAATAATATTGCAGATTTTTCATTTGTTAATACCCCTGCAGGGCCTGGGCATGTGACCATCTGTAATCCTGCTCCCCAGCACCTTCTCCCCTGAAAATTAAAGTGGTACAGATGGACTTTTTTTTTTTTTTAATAACCCCAGTCAGTAAAAAAATTGAAAATAAGAAGAAAGCATTAAAAAGTGCATTATTATTGGTGTGCCTGTGTTGTATTAGCCCAGACATGTCTGCTTGGAAACAAATTGATTGCATCTCTTGGTAAATCAGCCCCTCTGTGGAGAATGCACCAGCCTCACCCCAGATTAAAGAAGAAGCATCTGCTTATAAACACAAACCAACTGAGGAGCTGGCACTGCTGCAGGACTTCATGGCTTGTGTTTCTCTGCTGTTCGTCACGTGCATGTAAGGGCTGGACTACAGCACATCTCTGACACCACATCAGGGCTTCAGGTAAACCTCTAAATGCTCCGTGAGTACAAAAAAAATGCATTTAAACTGATTTTTTTTTAAATAAAACGCATGCAAAGCATGTGACGGAGCATTTATCACAGACTCTTTAACAATTCATTACCAGCATCGGGTACAGGATGCATTTATTCTGAATTTACTCGAGTGTAAGGAAGAACAGGTTTGGTCAAAGTATCCTCCTGTGGCTTTAAAGACCCAATCAAGCAAAGCACATTCCCAAAATGAAAGGGATATTAATAGCAAACATGGAAGCAGTTGTTGGCTGGCACAAGAATCCCCTGAAACCCAAACAACCCCCCAGGACCCTGAGCTGCCAATAGAAAGGATCCATCGGAGCAGCTCAAAGGCACAGTCCCAGTGTGCTCTGTTCCTCCAGAGGGAATGTGAGTGAAAAAGCAGCTGCGCTGTGGGGTGGCCCTTCAAACCTCCCAGCATTTCTGAACCAGCCGCTTGCCAAAGACACAGCAAACCCCAAAGTTCAATGCACGACGTTTCGCCTCTAAAGCTCCAGCAGCTCGGTCCCACAGAGGGCAAGTTTGTCATTAAAACACAAGGAAATAACATGAAGTCCACCCTGGCAAGAGGGCACTAAAAGTGAATTTCCAAATATTTAGTGCTTGCGCTCCCCAGAAGTGACCCTCCTGCATCATCAGACATCCCAGTGCCCAGAAATGAGATGGAAACCCCAGAAATAACTTGGATTAAGACTGGTCCAGGGCAGAAGGTGTTGGTGCAGGCCAGAGAAGGGCTGCCAGACTCTCCCCTGCCAGGTGCACCCCTTTTTCCAGCACATTTTCACCTGGGCTGGTGGTCCAAAATAAACCATCGAAGTCCCAAATCCCAAACATCAAAGATGAATGAGCACAAAGCATCTAAAATGTTTCCTAGTTTGGCTCAAACTGGGAAATTCTGCAGAACTCGAGAAAGGATCAAGCTCTGTGCAACAGGAAAGAGACACTTGAAGCTGCCTCCCCTTCATCCGAACAAATGTTTGATAGATTCCGGCAAAATGGAAAAATCCCGACGATTATAAAATCCTTTCTCTGCATACACAAAAATCACTCATTTCAGAACTTTATGCAGCGATGAGAAAAGTAATAAAAGCCAAAAAAAGCCACGTAAGAGACTGGAACAGGAGTTGCTTCCCAGTCAAAATTTAAAAACACAGCATTAAACATTTCCTTTTTTGTCTTTATATTCCTCCAAAATGTGAAAAGTTCTTGCTCAGAGAGCTATTGCTCTCCTTGAACTGCACAAGAAATTATTAAACATAGGTTCCAAGAACAAATACTGTCTCAAGTTGCAACAGCTTTCACCAAGTACTGCGTTTTCCTAACACACAAATGGAGTTAAAATTTGGAAATTATTTCAAGTCCCACGATCAGTCTGAGAAATGCTCCTCACAGAAACTGTGTCTTTTCATTAGGATTTAACTGAATTCTGCATTATTTATTAGTAGGCAAATGAGTAGGCCTTTTGTGCACATTTTTTGAGGAAAAATTGGAATATTGGTTAAGGTTGGTAGAGAGCATGAGAACATACATGAAACAAAAAGTGCAACCATTTGCATGTGGCTGCTCGTTTGAACTCCATGAATATTTTTGGATAATATTTTGTTTGGAGAAATCCAATCCCCCCCTGAGCAGCTTTTTCCTGTCTGCAAAGCCCTGGCTTTGTCCTTCCCCGGGCCAGCCATGGCAGAACTGCCCTGTGTGCTTCCACAGCCAGCGCTGGAAGCGACGCTCGTCTTTCATCGCTGCAAGCTGAGCCAGCCCCGCATCACCCACGGATCAAAACCACCCCTCCTCCCACGGCATTTGGGGCAGGAAGCAGAGGGAACACTGGATCCTGCTTCGAGACAAAATCCCAAGCATTCAAGTTTCTGCAGCGGGTAGGTCCCGCCTCTGGGAAAGGGGCACCAGCACAACCCCAGGACAAAAGCCCACAGGACAAAAACCATCCCAGTGGTGCCAGGGTCCATTTGGATACCAGAGATGTTTGCAGCACTCAGGAGTTGCAGCAGTGTAATGGAGCTGAACAAAACGCTTCTCCCATTTCTTTAAGCACCACGTGTACTTTGAATCCAGCAAAGTCCATGAGAGGAACGGCACCTCCCTGTTTTTCAGGATAAAACATTCCAGGACCCTCTACATTTGTTCGCTGCTGGATGAAGTGTGTCTGGAAACAAAGCAGCAAAAGCATTTTCTAGGGAAAAACAAAAGTGGATTTGGGTCTAAAAATAAGGAAAATATATCAAAATAAAATTTCAGTGTATTTTCTTTGTGCACTGGTAACAAGTACCATCACTGGCAGGACCGAGTTCATTCCTTGGAGTTCTTTTAAGGCAATAATATCCCACACCGGGGGTGGGCATATCGTGACTTTCACGTGGAAAGTCTGTCTTCCTTTACACAGGAAATATTTCAGCTGGCTGAGAGCAACTGCCCACTAAAGTTACTAAAAGATGCATTACATTCATCCTCTAAAGGATTCTGGCATAAAATCTATCAGGCTCTGCTGCTCAGATTGACTGTCTTAATGAGCACTGCTGGATGGCTGAGCCATGACCAGGATGTTTGGGATCTTGTAGGATCTTTAAGACAGCAAAGCAAGTAGAGATCAAAAATTATTTCCCTGCTGCACCTCAGTCATCTTCAGTGTAATCCCCAACATCTCTGGTGTCAGTAATTCCCAGTGAGAACAGAGCAGCAAACAGCAGGATAATATCAAGCCTTGATACCCGATGAAATGAAAGCTGAATTAGCACGATAATCCTTCAAGAACATAAGTGCCTTCTCAAGGAGCCTGACACCAGCTTATACGGGCAAGGGCAGAAAAAAGCCTATAAAATTCACTTCAGTGGGATAATGCAACAAAAGCTGAAGAAAGTTGAGCCTCCTATCACCACACATCCATCCCTTGCAACATTTCAAATGATTTTACAGTTCTTCTGACAGATCTGTACATAGACACCTCTCAGCAAATTACACGGAATATATACACACCTAATCCCTCCTTGCACTGCCGAGACAGAATTCTTCCCCTCGGGCCTTGTCAGTTATTACAATTAGTGCAGGTGAAGTTACCCTTGATAATCTCAGGAGATAATAACTGGCAGGAGGAATAGGATAACAGAACATCCGACAATTACAGGGTTTGGGTAGGGGATTTCTGCGGAGCTGACAACAAAATAAACAACACCTGATGTACAAACCTGTGCAGGAGCCTGAACTCTGATTTTCCCAAAGCAAAGGCAGTGCCAGCACTGCTGTCCCTGCTGTGACCCTGCTGGATGGGCTGTGATGCCTGAGGCCACAGCTTCACTCATTTACTGACAGACAAAACTCCAGTTAAGACTTTGGTGCTGCATTCTGTCAAAACTTTCTGAAAAAGGGGATTGCTCTTAGAGCCAGCCATGGATTTTTAAAGTTGGATGTACCAGAGGTACTCCACAACAAATATAAGAGACCAAAGAATTCAGTGCTTCAGAGCTCCAAGCCCAGAGACTTCAGAATGGCCTTGGATGAGAGATCTGAACAAGACTGAGAAGAAGAACAGGACTGAGTCTTCTCTCTCGGATGAGAGAGCTGAACACACCCAATAAATGACAACAGAGCAACCTTAAACGTTCAGATTCCCAAAAATGCTTGTAAAGGTGTTCTGCTTACACAAGTCACTTCCACCATGAGATATTGTTACCCTACCAAAGACCTCATGGCAAGGAAAAAGCTGTCAGTTTGCAGGTGGTCTCTCCTCCTTTGCTGAATGAATTCCCTGAAAATTCACTGTACCTGCTATCTGAGACACCGAGACCACCTTTTCCTCTTTTCCCCAGTACCAACTCTCAACTTTTGAAGTTTTCAAGACAGAACAAAGAACTTCCCCAGAACCATTAGGACCTACAGAAATGCTGAAAGCAGAGCCACAAGTGTGATCAGTGCCGAATGTGGCTCCCCAGTGAAACCAGTTCAGGGAGGTAGGAATGGCCCAGTTCACTTAATGCCCAGCCTAATCTGTCTCACCCTGAACAGCTCAACCAACAAAATATTGATATTGACATTCCCTGGAGGTTTTCAGCCTGAAACGAGAGGGGTTGGTCACACAGCTCCTCATATCAGGACCGTATTTGCTGCTGGGAAAAGTAGGAGACCACAGATTTTAAGAGAAAATTGTCTAAGTTCTGCACATAAAATACTCTCAAGTTTGTGAACATTTTACTGCTGCTCAGGGGTCACTACACTGAGCCAGAAATACTCATTAGGATTTAAAAAAAGATCAATCACAAACAGAGAATGTAAGAACATAAATCACATTCTACAAACAGGCTCTCAAAAGGAAAAGGGCAAATCAGATATCATCTCTCCCTATACAACACAAGAAAATCAGGTCAGTATTTTCTTTTAATCCCTGAAGAAATATAATTTTGCTAATAAGGTTCCCCTACAGTGAGAGGATGCCTTTACAGCTTCTTCCCTTGCCTGGGCCTCTTTCTGGAGAATTTATGTAGCAGAGGGGACTGAAAGGACAAAAACCCTTTAAGGGTTTTTAGTATGGTGTCCCAAGGACTTCCTAAAGCTCTTTGCTGTACTAAGAATGCAGTTTCTACACAGGTAAAATGCCACTGTTCTTAATATACTGAAGAGTACATTTTTTTTCAACACAGAGCAACAAATCCTGCACAGAAAAGATGATGACAACATCCTGCTTATGGGAATGACCCAAAACTCAGGAGAAAAGGGGTCTGGAGCTCCAATGGTGCTCCACTGCTGCATCCACTAGAATGCATTCTGTTATCCCACACCAGGTTTCAATTATTCATCTCTTAATCAACTTCAGATTGAGTTATTTGAAACGATGCAATTTTAACAATAAATCTCACGGACAGTGTTAATTAAAAGCTAAATCTTGCCCTGAGCTGGATGCCCAAGGTCTATGAGAATGTTCACAGCCCATTTATTTACTCCAGCATTGTGTCAGTTATTGAATTACAGTAAATTAAAAACACAGTGACAGAGCAATAGCTGAAATAAGTGAGGCTTGTTGCATCTCACTTACAAAGGTTGCCAGACTTGGGCTCTGTCAGGCTGCCAAGAAAAGTGAATGTAAAAGTCAGGGGCCCTCAGTTCAGAAACATCCTCTGGTGAGCAGGAAGCGTTTCAGCCTCAGAGATGCCAGCAGGCAAAAGCAAAGGTCCACCACGAGCTCTTCCTTGGCCTCCTGAAAGCATTTAATGATATAAATCCATCTTCCTGACAATCAGCTGGGAATTAAATGACCTCTTGTCACTGTAGGTGAAACTCACTGAAAGCAGAGCTCAACGTGGTGCTCTCTCCACTCAGCACGTTCTGGAGAAAAGAGATGTCTCCATCGTGCTACAGACTTTCATTAAATTCACAGAGAGATAATGTGTTTTATAAAGAAAAATCCAAACATATGGAACGAATAATTAACATATACAAAAAAGAATTTAAAATGAAAACGCACAGAATGCTTGTTACTTATACAGCACATCAAGTACTTCAGAGTAAACAAAACAATTATAAAGACACTTCCTTTCATTTGAAGCCAAGTTAATTTTGGAGAAGAGATGCTCACCCACGATAACTGACCCCTTACAGGAAAAACTGGGAGAGGCAAGAGCTGTTGTAAATACAGTGCAGACTGCACAGGGCTCAGATACACATTAACTCCATAAAGGTGTCGCAGGTGAGATATTCCCCTGTACAACCAGGATGATTCCGCTCCATGAGGAGAAAGGTTGACAGAGGTTTTGCAAAGAGGACCTCACTTGAGGAAAACCGGATCTAATCTTAGTTCTAACACTGATTTTGTTTTTTTATTGTCTGACCAAGCTTCTGTCTTCTGGAGACCTCTGCGTGTCCACAGTCACACTTATCTTTGAGGACAGAATGACCGAAACTGAATTCAGAGAGAGAACAAACACCTTTACACGTTAAATGTTCCACAGGAGTGGATGCCAACACGGTGAGAGCTAGAGGCCCTCAATAATTTTGAAATTAAGGCCACCCAGATGCCAACCCCCACTCCTCCAGCACATGTTCTCGCTCTGCAGTAGCCATGGTGTTCTGTATGGACCAGCCACACCACGGACACCCTCAGGCAGCTCAGACCCTCCATCCTTTAAAGCTCAGCTTAGCCTTTTCAGGGGGGATTGGGCCACCAGAGCAGCTTTGCAGAGGAGCATGCACACCGTGACTGTGGAAGTGCACGTCCTTCCAGAGCCGGTCTCACGTTCCCAGGGTAGGAAAAGCATCCCCAGCTCCATTCCCAGTCTCTGGAGGGAACGTGTGAGGAGGTTACAAGGCTGACGAGCCTCTTTCCCCCGCTTATCTCTGATCTCTGCATTTCCCATGGCCTGCTGCTGTGCTCCGGCTCCCAGCTCCACCGTTCCAGCTCCTTCCTGGATCTGCCTGGAGCAGATGTTCAGACAGACAGAGCATCTGGGAACGGGACAGGGGGACGCACCGGGGACAGCCCGGGGAGGGGAAAGAGCAGAAGGTCACAGGAAGCCCTTGTGCCATATCAGTTTCAGCACATGACCTGAGATGCTTGAAAAAAAGCTTTTAATAAAATGCAGGCTTCCCCCAGAGCCTGCACGAACTTTTCTCAAGAACTCATCCAGTCATGAAACTTTCCCAGTGCATATTGGGATGGCAAAGTCCTAGCTTAAAGCCAGGCCCAAATATCTGTGAGTGAGTGAAAGCACATCTCTGCACAGCCCAGAGCAGCAGCAGGGCTCATAGAGACCATGGAACATCTGCACAGAGTTCCCAGCACTTGTGCTCCAGCTCCTGGGGACAGTGGCTGCCTGTTCACACAGGGACTTGCCTTGTTTGTTATTTTTTTTAGCTTTCCCTGACACAAAAAGTAGACGGATTTTCTTTGCCTTCAACATTCCCAGGGCACAATAAATACGCTCGGGATTCCAGTCTCCAATGTGACATCATAGAATCAGAGAATCCTGAGAAGGCAAGGCCCCCAAAGGATCATCCAGTCCAACTGCTGGCCCTGCACAGACACCCCAAAAATCCCACCCTGTCCCTGAGAGCGTTGTCCAAATGCTCCTGGAGCTCTGGCAGCCTTGGGACCATGCCCATTCCCTGGGGAGCCAGGGCAGTGCCTAAATACCCTCCGGGGGAAGAACCTTTTTCCTGATATCCAGCCTTAACCTCCCCTGACTCAGCCTCAGCCACTTCCCAGAGCCACTGGTGACAAGAGCAAAGACATCAGAAAACTCCAGCAGGGCCCAGGTGGGTGAAGCCAGGCCTGGACCAGCACCCCCAAACTGGCACATTGCAGCCAGCAGGGACACAGCACCCAGCCCTCACCAACACCAGTGACCCTGGACATAGGACGTGTCCTGCAAGACTGTTTTTTGCCGTCCTTTACCCTCCCTGATCAGCCAGACTCCACACAGCTCTCCAAAGGGGTTTGCTGGAACAGCACAGCAAGCACAAAAACTCCACGGAACCTGGTGAAGCAGCAAAGCAGCCTTGACCTGAGCTTCCTCCTCCGAGCTTCCTGCTGCTCCTGCCTTGGGCGTGAACTCCACGGAAGGGCTTGTTGAGAAACCCCAGGGCAAGGGCAGCTCTGTACACACGGCCCTGGCCCCACAGCCCGTTTATCCCTGTCAGCCCCTCCTCCGTGGCACTGCTGTGCCTTCTGCTCCTGCTGGTGACCACTCTGCACCGTGTTTCAGGAATCCCACCTGACAGTCATCCCCCAAACCTGCGTCCACCCCATCAACACGAACCATGGGATTCTTTCCACAAGCCACCAGGCGCTTCCTTTCATCTACTGCCCCGCAGATTTTCTTGGAAACAGTGGCACTCCAGTGTCTCCACTTCAGGAGGAGATCCTGGAAAGCAATCTTCCTCACGCTGGGATGCTGGCATGGAAGCAGGCTGAGGAGGCTGGGTTATTGCTTTCCTCACTAAAGGGTTCCTTTCTCAAGCTACTTCTTTTCCCCAAGCTGCCTGACTTTGGCAGAGCACCATTTTCAATATTGCATTGCATTAGAGTCCAAATATAGGCAAGTTCTTTTATTTTACATTATATTCCCCAGGGGACTTCAAAGAACTTTACTATTAAATAACAGCAATATTTAGAGCTTTATCATTACATCACACAGTAGTGACACATATTTGAGCTGGAATTACTCAGTTTTTCCACCTTGGCAAACTTCACAGCCCCCCCTGGCTATCCTGTCGTTCCAGCCCAATTAAATGACATTAAACATGTCCAAGCCTCTCACATGCCACACTCCTGGCAAGGACAGCAGTGACTCTGCTTGTAAACAGACAGAAAAAAAAACTCGTAACTTCCTCTGCAGCACCTGACCAAATGAAACTTTACACCAAATGTAGAATTTCGGGAATTTAAAGCTCTTCATCATAAAGGATGTAAAACTGCAATCACCGCCTCCACAGGAGCATCCTTCAGCTAACACCAGTATTTTGTTGATACTTACAAAGAGTCATTGACACCTGCTCTCATTTATTCATTTCACTGCTGTTCCATTTATAAATGTGCAGATTCATTGAATTTCAATATCTCCTTGATTACAATGAAAAAGAAACAAGAAAAGCCCTACAAAGTCACTTCATTATTCAACCCAGAATTTCTTTGAGCTCAGCTTTAGGGAGTTAAGTTCAAGACACAGCACGGGGCTTGCTAATTTTTAAAAGCAGAAACCTGGATCAAAGACGGCACCTTGACAGTAAAATAACTGGATTTGCTGCTCGTTTAAGTGTTTCGATACGGAGGAGTCTGTCAAAACGCAGGCTGGGTCACACCTCCGCCTCTGCCCGGCCGGGTGTGAGACTCTCCAGCTGTGCCAGGCAGCGATTTCCCCTGGGAAGCAGCAGCACCATCACCGGGATAACCCAGGGCAAGGTGCGACCACACCGAGGCAGCAGAAAACACCTCAGCCAAGCGGATTCCTGCTTCTTGAGACACGCCGCTTCACACAGCAACTGTGCCAACCTCCAGCTTGCAGCTCAGGATGACTGAGGGGGTTTTCTCCAGGGCTTAAGGAAGGAAAGGTTTGCACTTTTTCTTTCGTCTGAGTTAACTTTTCTGCGCGTTTCTGGCTTGCAAGACAATCGCTGTGTGTAAAGCAGCTGCATTTGGTTAGAGATTTTTTAAAAAGAGTTTTCAACTCTGAGGTGCTCTTTGGAGTCCCAGCAGACTGCTGGATTTCTACATCTGTTTCCAAAGAGCAGGATCCAGTGTCACACCTCAGGGAAACTCTTTTTTTCCCCCCCCTCTTTGCCTACTTAAATCCATACACAAGCTTTAAAATGCTCCCCCCTGCCTAACTCTCATTTGCAACACTTTAAATCCCTGCGAGGACGTAATTACCACAGCAGTTTCAGTAGAAGTTAATTACAGAAACAAAGACTCGATGTCCTGAAGATAATTTGCTGCTACTTCAAGCCACTTTTGTCAAGAAATACAAGGCTACAACCTCAAACAGTGACATCTACCCTCATCCTCTTAGCGGCTTAAGGCAACAAAAGCATTTTGTTTGTTTTTAAACCCATTCCTGGATAGCGGCTGAAGCAGCAGCCTGCAACCCAGGGATGAAACAATTAACCACAGGGACTAATCAAGAGCCGTGGAACTTTATCTCACAACTTGTAAGAAAATCAGCAGCACCCCTACAATCCAAAACACAATCTGGAGATCTGTGGGTTTCCTCCATGCTTATAAAATGTTTTTCTATCATTCACACTGCTTTCATTGCGACTCCTCACAAAGTTACACCACCTGGAAGAACAATAATCGAGCTGAACCGGGAATATCCAGAGCCACACGCTGCAAAAAAAAAACCCCAAGCTGGAGAGTCGCTGTTCCTTAAATTGACATTAACTTTGTGCTTTTATTTGGAACACTCGGGCCAGCCCGTGAGCGCCCTTGGGAAGAGCACAAGTTAAAGGCAGTGAACGTACAAAGCTTTTGGGGTTGTTTTGCGCCTTTCGAGGAGAGGTCATGGACTAAAAGGCAGCAGCAGGAGACAGTGGTCCACATTCTCTTTCTGAAAATGTCAGGGTTAAAGAGTAGGGACTGAAGATTCTGGGCTGGGTTCTGATAGAGCAAATTCTATTTACCCAACCACTACAGGCACCTTAAAGAAATCTGTAAAACGTTTTAGAACAGGCTTTTTTTCTTTGTTTGGTTTTTTTCATTGGTGTTGGATGTTCAGGTTCCCTTATTCTTCCACAAAACCTAGTTTGGGGGGAAACCTAGTATGTGGTTGAACATGTGACAGATGTCTATCTATAAAAAATAAATAAGTCACTTGATCTGCCCATGAATCCACGCTGTAAGCACTTGCCAAAGATATTATTTAAAATACAGGAAATACTTCACTGTGGAAAGTAACTGTTCATAATCACAGATCACAGTCCAGGCTGGAAGGGAACTGGAAGGATCACCTGGTTCAGCCTTTTGTGGGAAAGGGAGCCTGGCTGGCATTATCCAGTCTCATCTTGGAAACCTCCAGCCACGGGGATTCCACCACATCCTTGGGGTGGTAATTCCAGTGAATTATTATTCTCACGATAAAAAAAAAGCTTTCTTACATTGAGCTGAAACCCTTCTTGGTGTAACTTGTACTACATGACCCGTACTGTAATGACTACATTAACATATAATGACAATATTAATATATTCACATAAAGGTGAGTTCACACTCTGATAGGTACTTCCCAGCAGAATGCACAGGAAATTAGAAATGGTTAGTTTCAGACCCAATGTGATCAATTGCTTTATGCTAGTAAGGTTTTATTTTTCCCTTCCAGGCTCTTTGAAACATGCAAAAAAAATTCGTGTTGCCCTAAAGCTTTGAAATTATCTGAAAAACCAGGAGGGAAACAGCCTTTTTTGCCCCTTTAAAAATTACAGCTATTTGTAAAGCATACACAGCATTCCCTGGAGACACTAGAAAACAGCTTTTGAAAATTTTCCCATTGAGATGTCATGAAGAATTCCGACCCCAAGCTAGAACTCATCCAGCCATTGAATCTGCACCACGAGACTCCTGGGACATCGGGAAGTCATTCCAACAGATCCACTCCCTCACACACAGTCCCGGGAACAGCATCCTTAGGGACAGGCTGGAACACCGGCAGAAATCCAGGCACAGGGATGTGACAAGAGTGTTATTTATATCTGTTAGCTACAAGCAAATTTTTAAAGGCAGCTATCCCACAGTATTTACAATTTGGCTTATATTTTGGCTTTTTCATCAACTTTCTCCCTTTAGCGTTCGCTTTTTTCACTTCTTTAAATATTAAACGCAGGCACATTATCAACCAGCACTTCTCAGAGGTGGGTTGTGATTGAAGCACCCACCACAAAACACTTTGGAGGAGCCGGAGCTCACGTACATCCAACTCCCAGTGAAATTCTCATGCAGCCGTCCAAAAACACTGCTCACTTTTTACTGACTTGGCCTGAAGGCATCAGTCCTTGCCCAATTCCAGCTATCCCAACTCCACGGTCCCTTCATGCCTGAGCTACGCTATGTCTTACACCTAAATCCCTCGCAAAGACGCTGGAATCAGAACCCTGAATAAAGCAGGAGGATCGCGGGATAGGTATGGCTCGCTAAAAGCAAACCGGAGACGCTTTCTTTTGGTTGAAAAAAAATAAATAGATGAAGAAATAAACATTTTTGAGGGCTACAAGGGGGGTGAGATGGCAAAACGTCCTGAGAGCCGGATCCAAGGGACAAGTCCCCAGCGCGGTAACACCTCGGGCACCATCAATCACGGACCGCAAAGCGGGACCGCCTGGGAATGGTTACGCTGGGAACGCTTACTGTCCCCAACACTTGGAAAGAGCTTTTTTCACGAAGCAGTTAAACACAGACCAAGCATAAAACCCCGAGCTGGTTACGGGAGGCGGCGCGGGGGCAGCCGGGCTCCCCTCGGTGCCGGCCCGGCTCCTCTCATCCCCGCCGGGACCGCCG